>BPLR01012229.1:0-57261 GCA_021605095.1 Caerostris extrusa
AGTTTATGCAATCTACCATTTATCAGACATGTAAGCAACATAAAGGTTTTCCAGGAAAAAAAAAGTTGTGTTTGTCAAATCGTGAATAAAATTTGTGTAATTCAATATTTAGAAACATATTATAAAATTAAACATAATAGATAAAAATAAAATTTTTTGTTAAATGTTCTACTTATAAATTTTTAAAAATTTTGTAGCATAACTGTCAGTAGTTGTCTTGATACTCTCGTGTTAAGTTACAGCTGTAAACATATTTTTTTCTTTCCAATGCAGCTGGCAAACACTTAGACAACTTGGTCTTAGATGCCTTAAGGCAAACGCTGCGCGGACGTTACTCACTTTGCATTACCCAGGGGCGCGTGTAATTTGAAAATAAGCCACGGACGCGGAGTAACAATGCCCCGCAACGCTCTACGATCATATTAGGACCGGGACCTACGGTCTAAAGTGGATTCGAACCACTCACAAACATCCATGACACCGCCGGGACTCGAACCCGAAACCTGGTACCGAGCGCCAGAGCCATGACCATTCCGGCCCACTGTATATATATATATATATATATAAAGTGAAAAAAAAAATGGAAAAAAAATAAAACTTTTGTTAAATGAGAATATATATATATATGATATGAGATATTATATTTATATAAAAGTGAAAAAAAAAAAGGCGAAAAAATAAAAATTATCATTATTATTATTTTATTTAAATCAGCAGTTTCTGGGATATCACATTTAATAAAAGTTTTATTTTCCCCTTTTATTCACTGGTGTTCTGAACCACTAAAATGTTCATTTTTATTACGGCGAACCTCTTAAATGCGTGTGTCTCAAAGGTTTGGAGAAATTCTTTTGCATTGGAAAACTCAGAAAACTTCAAATTTTTTTCAGTTATTAAATAACTTTCAGTCTTCCCCAATTTTGTTAATGTAAACAATATTAGATAATGGCGTATGAGACTGGGATCAAAATTTTTTTTTTACAATTTTTGTGAATGCAATTTTAAACAACAACTATGACACGATGGATTCATGTGTTAAAAAATTTATTTTAGCCCACAATTGCTTGATATTAAACTTGTGACTTTTTTAAGCATTTATTATTAGGATACGTTTACATTTGAATCTTACTATACATTTCATAAAATAATTATTTTATAATTTAATTACATTATACTATAAAACTTTAATAATATATAAAATTCATAATAAGCTACAAAAAATAATTATTTTTAATGGGATAATCTTTAACAGCTATGCATAATGAAAACATGGATATAACTGATTATTAAAAAAAATATGTAAGTTAGAAATTATTGTGTCAAAATTTCTTAGAGTAACTGAAAGAATTTCTTAAGAGCAATATATATAAAGTGATTTTAGTTTAAAAGAATATTATTTAAGTTAATTAGACAATTAATTTATAGTTAGTATTTGCAAACATTTTTGTTACACATCTTAACGGATTATCCAGTATATTCATATTTTCATCTTTTCGATACACCATGAGTTAACTAATAGAAAAAATTAATTTTAATTCTAGAGCTAAAACGATAACTTTGGACCACTCTGTATTATTATAAGTCAGTTATAGTAGCAGTTAGAAAGATGAAATCACTGATAGCAGTTATTCTAGTACTGTGTCCAAAAGTAAGACCAAAATTTTAAATTTAAATTTCCCGGTCATATAGTATTTCAATTTTTTTTTTTTTCTTTTTTAGGCTGCTGGCACTTGTCCTTGACATCTGTGAAATTGGATGACAAAATATTCACACAGTGCTAGAGTTACGCTTGGTTTGTGAGATGCTTAAACTGATTCCGGCGATTTTTGAAATGTCTCTTCAATCGACTCAAAACGGTGTCCCTGAACTGGTCTTTTGAGTTTAGGGAATAGCCAGAAGTAGCACGACGCTAAATCAGGTGAATATGGTGGTTGTGGAACGATATGGGTTTCATTTTTTGGCGAAACAGTCACGAAGAATCAATGCAGTGTGAGCTGGCGCATTTAGTGTTTTCGGTACTAATAGAGATTTAACGCGTTTGAGGCAAAAAACATCTTTAAAAATGAAATTTTGAAATTCCAACATCAGCAGCAAGGTCTCTCTAATTGTAAATCGACGGTTTGCGAGCACCAAATCATTAATTATTTTTGGACGTGAGCTTCGTCGGTTGAGTTTGATGGTCAACCAGACGGCTCTTCGTCTTTAACGAGTTCTCAGCCTTCTTTTTGAACTGTTTTTACCACTTCTAAAAACATTTCTTTCCTATATAGGAATGCTCACCGAATGTCTTTTGCAACATTCTATACTTTTCCGCAAACGAAATTTAAAGCCAATTCTTGTTCAATTAATACAGACATTTCAAAATCACTGGCATCAGTTTAACGTCTCACAAAAACCAAGCGTAACTCAATCACTAATGAATATTTTGACGTAAAATTTCACACAGTGGTCAAGGACAGTACCAACAACCTAAAAAGGAGAAAAAACAATTGAAATACCTTAAGCCCGAAATTTAAATTGAAAATTGGTCTTATTTGGACAGTTTGATAGCATATGCTTTTATAGTTGTTTTACAAAACGTTTTCGTTCCACTTTCTAGTAAGTAGTCAAAAAGACATGCAAAAAACTGCATCTGCTTACTACTTGCCTTTATTTTCAGTTATATTTTCAAAAATGAAAAGGTATGATTCAGTTATATTTTCAAAATGAGCGATGTATTGTATGTGATCACGAAAGTTCATAGTGATGAGTTAAAGGACTACATTTTTTGATCTCTAAAGTGCTATTAGATAATAACAGTGTGAACAATCCTACTTAGTAATTCTTATGATGCAGAAAGGTATTGCTGTAGTATAATAATATATTATAAGAAACTGTTCTTAAACTGAACTCTATTTAAAAAAACATCAATCAAACTGATTTCATTGAAAAATTAACTTTGATAGAGGTTGCAACATGCAAGGCACTTTATTCTGAAATAAATTATTTATCCTGATGTAATACTATAAATGTTTTTATTTTAATTTTGTATGCATTTGAATATAATTGAAATACCTTAAGCCCGAAATTTAAATTGAAAATTGGTCTTATTTTTGGACACAGTAGCATAATACTTTTATAATTGTTTTACAAACGTTTTATTCGTTCACTTTCTAGTAAAAGTAGTCAAAAGCCCGGCAAAAAACTGCACGCTGCTTACTACTTGCCTTTATTTTCAGTTATTATATTTTCAAAAAAAAATGAGTAAAGTTAAGACATTTGTCATAGTAGCAGCGATGTATTGTATGTGATCACGAAAGTTCTAGTGATGAGTTAAAGAACTACAGTTTTGATTCTGAAGTGCTATTAGATAATAACAGGTGAACAATCCTATAGTAATTCTTATGATGCAGAAAGGTATTGCTGTGGTATAATAATATATTATAAGAAACTGTTCTTAAACGAAAACTCTATTTAAAAAAAAACATCAATCAAACTGATTCATTAAAAAATTAACTTTGATATAGGGTTGCAACATGCGAGGCACTTTATTCTGAAATAAATTATTTATCCTGATGTAATACTATAAATGTTTTTATTTTAATTTTGTATGCATTTGAATATAATTGGAAATACCTTAAGCCCGGGAAATTTAAATTGAAAATTGGTCTTATTTTTTTGACACAGTAGCATAATACTTTTATAATTGTTTTACAAACGTTTTATTCGTTCCACTTTCTAGTAAGTAGTCAAAAGACCGGCAAAAAAAACTGCACGCTTACTACTTGCCTTTATTTTCAGTTATATTTTCAAAATGAGTATGATTCAGTTATATTTTCAAAATGAGCGATGTATTGTATGTGATCACGAAAGTTCTAGTGATGAGTTGAAGGACACAGTTTTGATTCTAAAGTGCTATTAGATAATAACAGTGTGAGCAATCCTATAGTCATTCTTATGAGGCAGAAAGGTATTGCTGTAGTATAATAATATATTATAAGAAACTGTTCTTAAACGAAACTCTATTTAAAAAAACATCAATCAAACTGATTCATTAAAAAATTAACTTGATATAGAGGTTGCAACATGCAAGGCACTTTATTCTGAAATAAATTATTTATCCTGATGTAATACTATAAATGTTTTTATTTTAATTTTGTATGCATTTGAATATAATTGGTGAACGAAGAAGAAATACTTTTGAGTGTCCCAAACACTTTATTTTGGGAACGGTAGATATCTCTACTTGCATATTGAATTTGTTAAATTTCCTTTCTAGGTATAATTATATAATGCTCTAAAACATTATCCAGGAAGAAAGTCTCTTGGTTCTTCTAATATATTAGATGGCGATAGCTGTATATAATTCGCTTTAAACCGTAGGTCCGGTCTCATATTATTGTAGAGTGTTCGGCGTAAGGCTGACAATTTAGCCCGTAAAAACAAAACAAGTAATATAAAAATTTTTTTTTTTAAAAGTCAATTATTACTTTTTTTTCGCTCTATTGCAGAAAGTCCTTTATAAATAATTTTCATTCATTTTTTTTTTAAATTTTATCCAGCGCCATCTATTGGTAGAATATATACAACTTAAATCTAAAAACAAACTCAAATTAATTAATTAAGTTTAATACTGATTTAATATTTGAAAAAACTGCATTAACATCAGTGTCATCCACTACAATTTAAAAAAAAAAAAATGTATTTGAACATGAGTGGATGAATAAAAAGTATTTTATGAACGATTGAAAATTTGAACAAGATATATATAGGGAGAGTATGAGCTAATAGAAGGAATTGAAAAAACATCTCATGTTTCTAAATCTGCCAGTAGACGGACGGCCTTAGCCCTTCAAGGGGCTGTTGCACCATTGAAGAAGAATAGCTGTATATTTTATGATGCAGTATAACCGAAATACAAAGTTATGTTGACTTGGTGCTTAATCAAATTAATGTGACGCTAAAAAATGGTTGGATAAGTTTACTTTTTATTAATGAAAATTATTCTATCCATCCAATTTTTGAAAAACTTACCTCATTATTACCTCTTTCAACAACGATTGCTTTTGCCGATCATGCTACAATTTAAAATAAAGAACACACAAAAAAATTACACACGAAAGAAATAACAAAATGCTTCTTTTATCTATTTATTAACAAGCCAATCAGAAGATATACAGATGAGTTTCGATTGAAAAACTAAAGCAAGCACAATTTCGCATCATTTAAAATTCTCAATACAATTAAACCTTTTTTTTCAATAATTACAAAAACAATAAGTAATATGCTTTTAAAAACAGGTTAAAAATGCAATATTAATGTGAAGATTTCAGTGATTTTTTATATTTTTTTGTTGTTGTTTTGTTAATTGCTGTAGTATTGCAGTGCTTTTAATGAAATCATAATTGCAAGAAAACCTGTACAAAACATTTATATACAATGATTAAATAACTTATATTACTATTTACAACAATACTAGTGGCACTCTAGCACGTAGGACGTTTATATTGCACATGACTAAACATATTTATTACACATAATATGCTACAAGTCTACGTCTCGCATTCTACGTAAAGCTTGGAAGATCTGTGAACCGCTTACCAAAAACGGCACTTTGTGCTAATGGCGCCATCTGTTGTATAAAGCACGTACTTAAATAATATAAACGGTGGATCTCTCTCGGGGACCATCAGTAAATGAGCCCCTTTTTATTTACAAATGGCCATTTCCAAGAGATACCCATCTCATTCTAAAAACTGTAAATAAGCAAATGAGTAACATTCTATGAACTCATTTAAAAACGCGATGAATAAATAAGCTTATCGAAAGTGTGAAATAAATGTTTATAAATAAGTGGAGCTTTTATAAAGTGTATATATGTGCTAAAGTCAATCTATTTTCATGCATTGCGTACGACATAGTATAGAGATGTGCACAAAAGTTATCCACTGTGATGTAGGCTATGTACAGAGATAATACGATGATAATATCGTAGAGCTAATTCAATTTTATGAGCTACTCTAAGATATCCTTTATCATATTTTTTACAAAGCTTTAAATACATATCTGATAGATCTAAATTCTCACAGAAGTATATACCTTTTTACATATTAGTAACCCATATTTTATGTATTACTAATTTCCCTGCAAGTAGAGTTTATTTCTTTTCGCAATCATAATTAAAACAAACAAACAATATACGATTAGTTTAAATAGTGTGAATTAAGTTTACAATTTCTAAACTGGACGCCAATATTAATTTTTATTATTTAATAAAAAATATGAGCTTTATATGTGCAGAAAATATGTTGAGTGTAATTTTCATGGAAGCAATTTTTAACTTTTAGTATAATTTATTTATGAAATATTTATTTTATTATGAAAATTAAGAATTAATAGTTGTAAAATTGCATTTGAAATATGAAACTTTATCATAAGTTTAAAAAAGGTTTTTAAATATTTAATATAATGAAAAATGTTTTCATTAATGTTTTATTCAATTATTGTGTAATGAAAGAACATGGCATGAAAATAGGAATAGTTAATTTTTAAATATTTTATTTAATTTTTAGAAATTTATATACATCGCATCTCATATTAACAAACTTCAATAAAATTTTAAAATTGAAGGTATATTTTTCTTAAATTAATACGAAAAAATTTGATTTATTAATTATTAAATCAATTATTTATTATTTGATTTATTATTTATTATCCATTTATATTTATTTTTAATTAAATTATTTATTATTATCTATTCAATTTGATTTTTTATTTATAAATTATTATTTGATTTATTATTTATTATCCATTTATATTTATTTTTAATTAAATTATTTATTATTTAACGCGTTGCCAAAGCTATTTATTACAAATCCAATTAAATTTATAAGGTGAATTAATTATTTTAATAAACAGTTATATGAAATTTATAAATAGTATTTAAGAGTATAGAAGCATAGTGAATAATATTTCGGAAATTAAAATATCTCTTGCAATTATTTAATTAGTTTAGCTTACAAACTAGCACTTCTAATATGATAAAAGATTTCAAAATATAACTCCCCGATAACAAACTTTTATTTAGTCAGAATCTGATAAGGAGTTGTATTGCTATGTATCTTAAATGCATTATGGATACTTTTATCGCCACAGTAGAGTTGATATTCTGTTGATGCAAACAGTTTGTGCACATCTAAATACCGCCAAATATCGCGATGAAATATTATTATTGCCTTAGAAACACAAACGTATAGCTACATGCAGTTATACTCTGTATGCATCTATTCTATTTTCAGTCTGATAATACCACGTGACAATGTACATCGACAACTAACGACACAAATCTAAGACAGTTGGGCTTGATCCTGGGAAAACTACATACCACCTTGCGAAACAAGCCGAGTTTCTACAAGAGGTACATTTCCTATGATACGTAACACAGAACTTTGTTATTTATATTTATGTATACGGTACTGTATTGTTCGAACTTGGAAACTAAGCTACTTTTTTGTTTTATAACAGTGACAAACACACAAAAAAACAACAATGACGGTTTATGGTTTATAGGGAAGCCCGAGTATTATGGAAATAAGTGCGAACACACTCTACAATTTGTTTGCAATTCCTATCTCCCAGCTTTGTTCAGCGTTTGCTCATACTTTTGTACAACAACATATTGTAGTCCGTTGGCAGCCATGATTTTCAAGTTCTAAATGATATGATTAGTATTGACTTTCCGATCAGAGTCCACGAAAAAAATAGTAAAATAAAGTCATCAGGAAGTCCTTTTTTTTTTTTTAAAATTTCAAAATACTTGGCTTAGTAAACCACACATTTTGCTATGTACAACAAGTTAGTTGATGCATCTTCTCTCCTTGGTAAAATTCTATGTACAAGAACAAAGCCTACATAGCAAACATGCTTGGTTTTTCTCAACACTTAATATATTACATATATATATTAATTATTTTCTTTTAAGTTCAAGTTCAGTATAATCATGAAACATGCAACTTCAAAACATTGAAGTCTTTTTTCTTTTTTGATCATGTGCACATGCATGTGCAATAGTTTTGGGCTGATGAGTCAGCCCCTGAAGACTCAGAAAACCAGTAGTTTGAATACAGCAGTGATTGCATTATTTTCGTCATATGTTTGTGCTACTGAAGCGTTGAAAGTTTTCAAAGCTGAATCTAGTAGAGTGTATCGAAAAATGAAGAAAGTAGTTGCAGTTCTGTTGTCCAATAATTGGAAATTTGATCATCATCACAGTGATGCGAGGCTGTCTTTGTCAGTTTCGGTGGTCTGTTCTCTTGACGGAGTCATGTGAACACTCAGTTTGACTTGCTCCACTGTGGTTCCTGCGAGAAATGAAACAAAATTTTGTTAAAATGAGTCATCATCATGTATTGTCATCATAATTTATTTTAAATAAACAAACAAAAATTTGTATACGTAATGTAAAATTTTTGAATCTTTTCAATTCCTTCTGACACTTCTCCTATATATATATATATCTTGTTCAAATTTTCAATCTTTAATAAAATACTTTTTATTCATTCACTCAAGTTCAAATACATTTTTTTTGGAACTTGTAGTGGATGACACTTGATGTTAATACAGCTTTTTCAAATATTAATTCAGTAATTAAATTTAATTTCAATTAGTTATAGTTTTTTTAGATTTAAGTTGCATATATCTACCAATAGAGGACGCCAGATAAACTTAAAAAAAAATGAATGAAAATTATTTATAAAGGACTTTCTGCAATAGAGTGAAAAAGTAGGATTTGACTTAAAATTTTTTTTTTTTTTAATATTACTTGTCATTCATAAAATCATTTTGTCACTAGAATAACATAAAATATAATTGACAAAAAACGCACCAAATCTTAGTAATGATAATATGTATTTGATTTTTTTATTTTAATAAATTTGCATTTAAAATTTTTACTATGCAATTATTTAGTTAAAGTGAATAAATTTTTGATTGATAGAATAGATATAAATATTACTTTACATAACTTCGCAAATAAAAACAATATAATTTGTAAAAACAATTAGAAATAAATTTAATTTGTAAAAATAAAACAAAATGATAAGAAAAGATGGCAGGAAAATGATTCTATACAGCATTAAAGATTCCGAGAAACACCAGAACTGTCTTTACTGAATATGCTGATAGAGCATAAATAGTCATAACCCTGTTTTTACTTTTGGAAACAATAGAACAGTATCAACATTTCCAAATTCATTTGTGGGTTTAATTTCATCAATAATAAATATTATTTACACCTTTTGTATTGTTGAAAGTTTCCTATCATCTTTTAGCAAGATTTACCATTGCAATCGTAATGTCGATTTTCTTAAAGATCAGATCTATAATCGTGCCACAATACATGATGCATTCATGGGCAAAAATTGTTCAAAGTAACTAACACATTGACAAATTCTTTTTTAATGTTTCTACACAGATAACCAAAATCCTCAACATTTTTAAACTACTTTAGAATTAAATTGTTATCATTTGATGTTCAAAATAAATAGAAAAGAAATAATACAGTTTATTTCAATTAAATGTCAAAGTAGAAAAAAAAAAAACAGATGCAAATTTGCAACGAAAGTTAAAAAAAAAAAAAGAAGAAATATTTTAGAATCACAGAGAAATAAAAAAAAAGGTTTAGATATCAATATTTCTGACTTTTAACACTAGTATAGTATCATAATTTGAATCCACTGCCATTAAATTTGCAATAAAGTGGCTGAAAAAGAACAAAAATGAAAGAAAATAGATGATTGCCTGACAATGAAACAGAAAATAAAAACAAGTTTGCTCATTAAAAACTTTGGAGTCACTGATGGTAGACTTAATGGCACCATTTTAAGAAAATAAACACGGCATTTATTTAGTTTAAAACCTTTCTAAATAAACTCTAGGCGTTTTCGAACACTTCTTTTCGCGTTTCAGAACGTTTTCAGTGAGAGAAACTAGAAAGAAAGAAAAGACAGTAAAAGTGGTAAAATTAGAAAAAGAAGAAAAATTTTTTTTTTTTCTACTCAGTTCTTACGTTGTAGATTTTCTCCAACGAAAATGTCTGACTCTATCATGATTATCATACGTAATATACTCCTCCTCTTCTTTTTTTTTTTTTTTTAAGGATGGGAAAAAGAAAAAAGTTTAATAAAGAGGGATTTTTTTTTTATCTTTCAGGAAAGGTATATTTTTATTATCGATATAAAACTGCGATGGAAAAAAAAAAAAAGTTTACCGAAAACTTGTATTCCTTTTTTCCTACCCAAGGGAGATATTTTTATTCTTTTATCTGATTTTTCTCTCGTTTTCCTAATTTATCAAAGAAAACGGTATGATATCGGAACTGTACCGTTAATTTTTCTCTGCGCTTGATTGGTGGGAAATAAGGTTTCGTGTTAATTTTTTTGTAATGTTTTTTTATCAACATGTTCTACTTTCAGGAAAAGAATTTTTTTTTTCACCGACTGATGGAAAATTATTCTATTAATATTATTTTATTTAACAAATGTTTTTATGTTGGCATTTTTTAAAAATGATTAATGATCCTGAAATAACACTTAGAAACAATAATTAAAAAATGAATAAGTCTTTGCTGTGAGTACTAAATATTTTTATATTCAAATGATGGGCAAAAATCCGGATAATTATATATAAAAAAAAAAGAATATATGCTCTAAAACTATAGATTTTTTCAGCAAATATTAAAAATACATTACGTGATTCTGAATAAATTATAAGTATTTTGGATAATTTTATTTAATAATAATTTCGATTATTTGAGTTTGGAGGACTTTTAACATTATTTAAAGCTGGGGGATCAATAGGTGGGACTTGATGACCGTGTGACTAACGCTCTGCCGTTAGGTGACAAAGAGTTGTTGTCCCGGTGGGGTCATAGATGTTTGAAGTTGTTTGGAATCCACTATAAACCGTAGGTTTCGATCTAAAATGACTACTACTACTACTACACCACACACCGCATCATTGCGCCTAGAGCTGAGTTACCTCTATACAATTTTTGGAACGATGTCGGAGAAATTGAATGGACAAAACGATAGAAAATTTTTGCAAAATGATAGGAAAACTTTCGCAAAATTCACTTAGGCAGGTACAGAAACTGAACAACAAGGAAAAGTTTTACAGAAACACATCTAATATGACTGTAGAACGTTGGGCGTAGGTCTGACAACCCTACTCAGTAAAAAAAAACATCTTCTGTCTCGAAATCTGCCAGTAGGCAGACGGCCTCGGCCACCAATAGGAAAAAATATTTCTTTTTTTTTTTTTTTTCTTTTCAGTTCTAAGGTTGTAGATTTCCTCCAATGGAAAATTTCCGACTCAATCATGATTATCATACATAATATACTCCTCTTCATACTTTTTTTTAAGGATGGAAAAAGAAATGTTTAATAAAGCGAGATTTTTTTTTTTATCTTCCAGGAAAGGTATTTTTTATTACCATCGATATAAAACTGCGATAGAAAAAAAGTTTACCGAAAACTTGTATTCCTTTTCCTACCCAAGGGATATATTTTTATTCTTTTATCTGATTTTTCTCTCGTTTTCCTAATTTATCAAAGAAACGGTAGGATATCGGAACCGTACCGTTAATTTTTCTCTCCGCTTGATTGGTGGGAAATAAATTTCGGGCTAATTTTTTTCTCATTGTCTTTTATTAACATATTCTACCTTCTAGGGAAAAGGATTTTTTTTCTACGTCTGATGGAAAATTATACCATTAATATTATTTTTATTTAACAAATGTTTTTATGTTGGCCTTTTTTAAAAAAATGATTAATGATCTCGAAATAACACGTAGAAATAATATTTGGAAAATATACAATTGGTAAACCTTTGCTGTGAATACAAAATATGTTTTTACTCAAATGAGGAAAAACCCCGATAATTATAGTTAGAAATATTACGGCTATTTCAATTAAGTATCTAAGCAGAAAAAAATTGGAAAAATTTCCAATGAAATAAAAAAAAAAAAAAAAAAAGATATATTTCAATATTTGAGAACTACAAAGAAATAAAAAAGGTTTGGATATCAGTATTTCTCACTTTTAACACTAGTATAGTATCATGATTTGAATTCACTGTCATTAAATTTGCAATAAAGTGGTTGAAAAAAAATGGCAAAAAAAAAAAAACTAGATGATTGCCTGACAATGAAACAGAAAATAAAAACAAATTTGCTCATTAAAAACTTTGGATTCACTGATGGTACACTTAATGGCACCATTTTAAGAAAATAAACACGGCTTTTATTTAGTTTAAAAACCTTTCTAAATAAACTCTAGGTGTTTTCGAACACTTCTTTTCGCGTTTCAGAACATTTTCAGTGAGCGAAACTGGAAAGAAGATAGACAGTAAAAGTGGTAAAATGAAAAAAAAAATTTCTTTTTCTTTTTTCTTTCCATTTCTTAGGTTGTAGATTTTCTCCAACGGAAATGTCTGTCTCTATCATGATTATTATACGTAATATACTCCTCTTCTTCCTTTTTTTTATTAAGGATGAAAAAAAAGTTTAATAAAGAGGGATTTTTTTATCTTTCAAGAAAGGTAATTTTTTACTATCGATATAAAACTGCGATGGACGAAAAAAAGTTTACCGAAAACTTGTATTCCTTTTTCCTACCCAAGGGAGATATTTTTATTCTTTTATCTGATATTCTCTTGTTATCCTAATTTATTAAAGAAACGGTACGATATCGGAACCGTACCGTTAATTTTTCTCTCCGCTTGATTGGTGGGAAATAAGTTTCGGGCTAATTTTTTTGTATTATCTTTTATCAACATGTTCTACGTTCTGGAAAAAGAATTTTTTTTTCTATGACTGATGAAAAATTATTCTATTAATATTATTTTATTTAACAAATGTTTTTATGTTGGCATTTTTTAAATAATTAATGATCCAGAAATAACACATAGAAATAATTTTTGAAAAAGGAATAATTGGAAAATCTTTGCTATGAATAAAAAATATTTTTTTACTCAAATGAGGAAAAAAATCCCGATAATTATGGTTAGAAAAAAAGAATTTATTCTCTAAAACTAGAAGCAAATATTAAAAATACATTATGTGATTCAGAATAATTTATTAGACTTTTGGTAATGTATTTTGTATAATTCTATTTAATAATAATTTCCATTATTTGAGTTTGGCGGCTTTTTTAACATTATTTAAAGCTGATGGATCAATAAGTGGGGCTTGACGGCGGAGTGACTAACGCTCTGGCGCTGGGTGACAAGCGGTTCTAGTCCGGTGGTGCCATGGTGATGCTTGTAATGGTCTGAATTCACTTTAAAACGTAGGTTTCGATGCAATATAACTACTACTACTACTACTACACCACTACTACTACCTAGAGCTAAGTTACCCCTATACAATTTGGGAATGATGTCGGTGAAATTGAACGGACACACGATGGAAAATTTTCCACAAAATTCACTTTTTGCAGGTACAGAAGCTGAACAACAAGGAAAATTTTTTTCAAATACAGCCCTAATATGACTGTAGAACGTTAGGCGTAGATCTCTGAGATAGATTTGAAAAACTTTTCCTTGTTGTTCAGCTTCTGTACCTACAAAAATGAATTTTGCGAAACTTTCCTATCGTTTTGTAAAAATTTCCATCGTGTGTCCATTCAATTTCACAGACATCATTCCCAACTTGTATAGGGGCAACTCAGCTCTGGCCACATTGATGTGTTGGATATGTCTGACTCTATCATGATTATCATACATAATATACTCCTCCTCTTGCTTTTTTTTTAAGAATGGAAAAAAGAAAAGTTTAATAAAGAGGGATTTTTTTTTTTTATCTTTTAAGAAAGGTAATTTTTTTTACTATCGATATAAAACTGCGATGGAAAAAAAAAAAGTTTACAGAAAACTTGTATTCCTTTTTTTCTAACCCAAGGAGATATTTTTATTCTTTTATCTGATTTTCTCTTATTAAGGAAACGGTATGATATCGGAACTGTACCGTTAATTTTTCTCTTCGCTTGATTGGTGGAAATAAGTTTCGGGCTAATTTTTTTTTTTGTATTGTCTTTTATCAACATGCTCTACATTCTGAAAAAGAATTTTTTTGTATGACTGACGGAAAATTATTATAATAATATTATTTTATTTAACAAACGTTTTTATGTTATCATTTTTTTAAAAATGATTAATGATCCTGAAAGAACACATAGAAATAATATTTAGAAAATGAATAATGGAAAATCTTTTCTGCGAATATAAAATATTTTTTTTTTTTTTTTATTCAAATGAGGGGAAAAAATCCGGATTAGAAAAAAAAAATTATGCTCTAAAACGTTGTAAGTTTTGCAAACTTCTGCATCATAGCAAATATTAAAAATACATTATGTGATTTTCAATAAATTATGAGACTCTCGGTAATGTATTTTGGATAATTAGATTCAATAATAAATTCGATTATTTGAGTTTTTAGGCCATTTATTATGATTTAAAACTGGTGGGTGGGGCTTGATAGCCGAGTGACTAGCGCTCTTGTGCTCGATGCCATAGATGTATTTAGTGGTTCAGAATCTATTTTTAATCCGTAGGTCCCGGTCTAATATGACTGTTGGGTGTAGGGCTGACAAACCTTCCCCGTAAAAAGAAAACATCTCATGTTTCGAAATCTGATAGTAGGCAGACGGCCTTGGCCACCAAGGGGGCTGCTGCGGCAATGAATATGAAGGTCCAATAGATTTTCTCAAAAAGTATTAGGTTTCATCAAAATCTATCTTATAGCACCTTTAAACAATATTGGGAGTCAGTGAACCAATATCCCTCTCCCCCTGAACAATCACGTATTTCTGAAAAAATTATTATATTCAAATATAATTTTCTATTATGGGGCCTGATGGCCTGGTAAGCGCAGAATGCTCACAAAATAACAATGCACACACACACTAGTTGTCGTATGTCACACGCTAGTTGTCGTATGAAAATGTAATATAGGGATGCATGCAAACCAATCACTAATTGTATGAAATCTATAAAAGAACATGATTGTGTGACATCTGTACTCCTCATTCTAATAAAAAGCCTCGAATTATGACGTCGGTGAGTATTGAGGTTGTTGAAGCATGGAAATAAAGAAAAAAAAAAGAGTCAAAGATTACTTAATAATTGAGAATAAAAGAAATACAAAGGTGAATTTCAATTGGACGAAGAGGTTTGTGATGAAAAGCAGCAACGACCTGTTTTCTGCGAATTGCGTATTTTGTTTAAAAAGGTTTGGTTTGTCGCTCTACGGACATTTTTTGCACACATCAGGCTAATTAGTCCGGAATACTACAGTTTAACTACTAGCAAATATCCATGCCATCGTCCGGATTCAAACTTGAAGCCTGTGCTACCAAAGGCCAGAGAGCTAGCCAATTGTCCATCTGGCAGCCGAGTTTAAAGAGATTGGAAACTGAGTACAAAACCTGATAAGTGATACAATAGCAAAAGTTTTCATATCGGCTGTTAAAACCATAGACCGAAAAAGTCCAGTCAATGGGCTTCAAGAACCCTCAACTATCCACCTTGAAGTGTTCATGTAAAATTAATGTGACAAAATGTGATAGCAGTATAACAGATCCCTCGTGATGCAACCTTGTAAATGCTGAATCTGCTGCATATCTTTAGCTCTAGTGATGAATAAATGCATGCCAATGTTCCCAGAATTTGACATTGAAAAAATAAATTTTATCAATACTTTTAAAAATAATAATATTAATGACACAAATGAAATTCTATCCTATCAAAAACTCCTTGCAGATGAATTGTGAGAGATCTTATAACACTTATCTAAAAGGCCTTTTATTCATATCGAAATCGAGTCCTATCTACGCTTTGCCTTGAAACTTTTTTACAGTGTTCAGGAAAATGTATTTCAATAAACGAATAAAATTGCGATACCTCCTGTTGAAATATTCTTTTTCTTTAAAGGATCATTGATCTCCGTTTGATCATTGATCTTTGGGGAAAACTTTCTAAAGTTTTCCCCAAAGCCCGTGCGTTTATTTTTGTTATTGAATGTCTTGTTGAGCCGCGACGGAAATGAATTTCAAAGAGACCGAGGGCCGCATTTTCCGACATCAGACACTGTGACATGTCGTCGTGCGAGCGGAACTTTCCTAGATGCCTAAAACCTTTCAATTTCCGTGAAATTTTATGTATAGCTTTTTTCTTTTACTTTCTTTACAGAAGCGTTTTTTTATTGAATCTTTGTATTTTTTGTGTTCAGTAACACTTCTTAATATTTTAGGGTTTTAGTTCTTTGTAATTCGATTTAATACTGATTCTTTTATGAAAAATGGAAAGTCAGTAAAAATATGTTTTAAAATGTCAGGGAAAAAGATAATTAATTTACATTTTTTTTTGGATTTTGTAAAAAAATTACTTATATCTGAAAAATATAATGTATTGTTTATTTTTACATAAGCTGAAATAAATCTAAACTAAAGATGTTAAAGTAAAATAAGCTTTTTAATACTTTTTTGTCCTAATTCAACTGGCAAACGCTTAGACAATTGTCTTCGATACCTTAAGGCAAGCGCTGCATCGATGTTATTCACTTAGCCCTACTCAGGAGGTAGGTGTAGCTTGAAGATAAGCTTCGGACGTGGAGTAACAATACACTCGTAACGCTCAACGATCCAGATAGACCGGGACCTACGGTTTAAAGTGGATTCCAAACAACTACAAGCATCGATGCCACCGCCAGGATTTGAACTTGAAGTTTCTGGTTTCAAAGGCCAGAGAGCTAACCAATTGCCCATCTGGCCGGCCTTGTTTAAGGGATTGGAAACTGAGTACAAAACCTGATAAGTGATACAGTAGCAAAAGTTTTCATATCGGCTGCTAAAACCATAGACCGTAAAGTCCAGTCATTTTGCTTCAAGGCCCCTCAACTGCTTACCTTGGAAGTGTTCATATAAAATTATTGTGGCAAAATGTGAAAGAAATGTAACGGATTTCTCGTGTTGCAACTGGGTAACGCTGAATCTGCTGCATATCTTTTAGCTCTAGTGATCAATAAACTCGGGGCAACGTTCCCGGAATTTAAAAGAAAAATAAATTATATCAATACTTTTAAAATAATAATATTAATGTCACTAATAAAATTCTATCCTATTTAAAAACTCCTTGCAGATGAATTGTGAGGGATCTTATAACACTTAACAAAAGGCCTTTTATTCTTATTGAAATCGAGTCCTATCTACGCTTTGCCTTGAAACTTTTTACAGTGTTCAGGAAAATGTATTTCAATAAGCGAATAAAATTGCAACACCTCCTGTTGAAATACTCCTTTTCTTTAAAGAATCTATCGATCTCTGTATCTTTAGAAAGTTTTCCCCAAAGCGAGTGTCTTTATTTTTATTATTGAATGTCTTGTTGAGTCGCGAGGAAATGAATTTCAAAGAAACCGAGGGCCGCAGTCTAAGTTTCCCGACATCAGACACTTTGACATGTCGTCGTGCGAGCGGAACTTTCTTAGATGCCTAAAACCTTTCAATTTCCGTGAAATTTTATGTATAGCTTTTTCTTTTTTTACAGCTTTTTTTGTTGAATCTGTGTATTTTTTTTGTCTTCAGTAACACTTCTTAAAATTTTTGGGTTTTAGTTCTTTGTAATTCTTTTTAATACTGAATCTGTTATGAAAAAAAGTTAGTAAAAATATGTTTCAAAATATCGTGGAAAATAAAAGAATTAATTTTTAAATATTTTTTGATTTTATAAAAAAGTTATTTATATCACAAAAAATATAATGCATTGTTTTTGTTTTTTTTACTTGAATTGAAATAAAACTACACTATAGATGTTAACGTAAAATAAATTTTTAATACTTTTTTGTTCTAATTCAGCTGGTAAACACTTAGACAATTGTCTTCAATGGCTTAAGGCAAACGCTGCACCGATGTTACTCACTTAGCAGTACCCAGGAGGTGCGTGTAGCCTGAAGATAAGCCACGGACGCGGAGTAACAATACCCCCGTAACGCTCTACGATCCTGTTAGACCGGGACCTACGGCTTAAAGTGGATTAAGAACTGCTACAAGCATCCATGGCAGCGCCGGGATTCGAACTTGAAGCCTGCGGTATCAAAAGCCAGAGCGCTAACCAATTGACCATCTGGCCTCCGTGTTTAAAGACATTGGAAACTGAGTACGAAACCTGATAAGTGATAGAGTAGCAAAAGTTTTCATATCGGATGCTAAAACTATAGACCGGAAAGTCCAGTCAATGGGCTCCAAGAACCCTCAACTGTCTATTTTGAAGTGTTCATGTAAAATTAATGTGACAAAATGTGATAGCAGTGTAACAGATCCCTCGTGATGCAACCTTGTTAATGCTGAATCTGCTGCATATCTTTAGCTCTAGTGATGAATAAATGCATGCCAATGTTCCCAGAATTTGACATTGAAAAAATAAATTATATCAATACTTTCATAATAATAATATTAATGCCACAAATGAAACTCTATTCTATTCAAAAACTCATTGCAGATGAATTATGAGGGATCTTATAACACTTACCTAAAAGGCCTTTTATACATATCGAAATCGAGTCCTATCTACGCTTTGCCTTGAAACTTTTTTTTTACAGTGTTGAGGAAAAAGTATTTCAATAAGCGAATAAAATTGCGATACCTCCTGTTGAAATACTCCTTTTCTTTAAAGGATCTATCGATCTCTGTATCTTTAGAAAGTTTTCCCCAAAGCGAGTGTCTTTATTTTTATTATTGAATGTCTTGTTGAGCCGCGACGAAAATGAATTTCAAAGAGACCGAGGGCCGCAGTCTAAGTTTTCCAACATCAGACACTGTGACATGTCGTCGTACGAGCGAAACTTTCCTAGATGCCTAAAACCTTTCAATTTCCGTGAAATTTTATGTATAGCATTTTTCTTCTACAACTTTTTTTCGAATCGTTGTATTTTTTTGTGTTCTGTAACACTGCTTAATATTTTCTTGATAATTCTATTTAGTACTGAATCTTTTCTTTATAAGGTATGAGTAGTCAGTAAAAATATGTTTTAAAATATCGTGAATAAATAACTAATTTTCTTTTATGTTTTTGATTTTATAAAAAAAAAAAAAGTTATTCGTATCGCAAAAAATATAATGCATTTTTTTGACATGAACTGAAATAAAACTAAACTAAAGATGTTAAAGTAAAATAACTTTTTAATATTTTTTGTTCTAATTCAGCTGGCAAACATTTAGACAATTGTCTCCGATACCTTAAGGTAAGCGCTGCTCCGACGTTACTCACTTAGCACTACCCAGAAGGAGAATGCTGCTTGAAGATAAGCTACGGACGCGGAGTAACAATACCCCCGTAGCTCTCTACGATCCTGTTAGACCGGAACCTATGGTTTAAAGTGGATTCCGAACCAATACAAGCATCCATGGCACCGCCGGGATTCGAACTTGAAGTCTGCTGTATCAAAGGCCAGAGCGCTAACCAATTGGCCAAGGCTCCAATGACCTTCAACTGTCTACCTTGAAGTGTTCATGTAAAATTATTGTGACAAAATGAGAAAGCAGTGTTACGGATCCCTAGTGGTGCAGTTGGGTAACGCTGAATCTGTTATACATTTTCCATTCTAATGGAGAATAAACCCAGGACAATGTTCCCAGAATTAAAAAAAAACTATATCAATATTTTAAAATAAGGGGCCTGAATGGCCGAGTGGCTAGCGCTCTGGCGCTCGATACCATAGGTTTCGGGTTCGAGTCCCGGCAGTGCCATGGATGTTTGTAGTGGTTCAGAATCCACTTTAAACCGTAGGTCCCGATCCTAATAGGATCGTAGAGCGTTGCAGGGGCATTGTTACTCCGCGTCCGTATCTTCAAGTTACACGCGCCCCCTGGGTAATGCAAAGTGAGTAACATCTGTGCAGCGCTTGCCTTAAGGCCTCCAAGACCAAGCTGTCTAAGTGTTTGCCAGCTGCATTGGGAAAAAAATATTTTAAAATAATAATATTAATGCCATTAATGAAATTCTATCCCATTCAAAAACTCCTTGCAGATGAATGGTGAAGGATCTTATAACACTTACCTAAAAGACCTTTTTATTCATATCGAAATCGAGCCCTATCTACGCTTTGCCTTGAAATTTTTTTTTACAGTGTTCAGGAAAATGTATTTCAATAAGCGAATAAAATTGCGATACCTCCTGTTGAAATATTCCTTTTCTTTAAAGGATCCATTGATCTCCGTATCTTTGGAAAGTTTTCCCCAAAGCCGGTGCGTTTATTTTTGTGATTGAACGTCTTGTTGAGGAAATGAATTTCAAAGAGACCGAGGGCCGCAGTCTAAGTTTCCCGACATCAGACACTTTGACATGTCGTCGGGCGAGCGGAACTTTCTTAGATGCCTAAAACCTTTCAATTTCCGTGAAATTTTATGTATAGCTTTTTTCTTTTTTGCAGCTTTTTTTTTTTTTGTTGAATCTTTGTATTTTTTTGTCTTCAGTAACACTTCTTAATATTTTTTCGGATTTTAGTTCTTTGTAATTCTGTTTAACACTGAATATTTTTTGAAAAACGAAAAGTCAGTAAAAATATGATTTAAAATAACGTGAATAAAAACTAATTTTCTTTTATTTTTTAATATAAAAAAAAAATGTTGTTTGTATCACAAAAATCTAATGCATTTTTTTAAACAGGATTTGAAATAAAACTAAACTAATGATGTTAAAGTAAAATAAGCTTTTTAAAATTTTTTTTGTTGTTCTAATTCAGTTGGCAAACACTTAGACAATTGCCTTCGATACCTTAAGGCAAGCGCGGCACCGATGTTATTCACCTAGCACTACCCAGGAGGTGCGTGTAGCTTGAAGATAAGCTACGGACGCAGAGTAACAATACCCCCGTAAAGCTCTACGATCCTGTTAGACCGGGACCTACGGTTGAAAGTGGATTCCCTGTATATCTACAAGTATCCATGGCACCGCAGGGATTTGAACTTGAAGTCCGCGTTATCAAAGACCAGAGAGCTAACCAATTGGCCATCTGGCCACCGTGTTAAAAGAGAAAGGAAACAGACTGCTAAATGATACAGACTGCTGAAGCTTCCATATAGGCTGATAAAACCATAGACTGGGAAGACCTTTCATTGGGCTCCAAGGACACACCACTGTCTAACTTGGAAGTGTACATATAAAATTGTGACAAAATGTGAAAGCTGTGTTAACAGATCCCTCGTGGTGCAACTGAGTAACGCTGAATGTGCTATACATCTTCTATTCCAATGGAGAATAAACCTAGGTCAAAGTTACAGGAATTTAAAAGAAAAAATAAATTATATCAATACTTTTAAAATAATAATATTAATGCCACTAATGAAATCCTATCCTATTCAAAAACTCCTTGCAGATGAATTGGGACGGATCTTATAACACTTACCTAAAAGGCCTTTTATTCATACCGAAATCGAGCCCTATCTACGCTTTGCCTTGAAACCTTTTTTTTACAGTGTTCAGGAAAATGTATTTCAATAAGCGAATAAAATTGCGACACCTCCTGTTGAAATATTCCTTTTCTTTGAAGAATCCATTGATCTCCGTATCTTTAGAGAGTTTCCCCCAAAGCCCGTGCGTTTATTTTTATTATTGAATGTCTTGTTGAGCCGTGAGGAAATGAATTTCAAAGATACCGAGTCTAAGTTTCCCGACATCAGACACTGTGACATGTCGTCGTGCGAGCGGAACTTTCTTAGATGCCTAAAACCTTTCAATTTCCGTGAAATTTTATGTATAGCTTTTTCTTTTTACAGCTTTTTTTGTTGAATCTTTGTATTTTTTGTGTTCAGTAATACTTCTTATTATTTTTGGGTTTTAGTTCTTTGTAATTCCGTTTAATACTGAATCTTTTATGAAAAATGAAAAGTCGGTAAATATATGTTTTAAAATATCATGAAAAAAAAGAGAATTGATTTACATTTTTTTTTGATTTTATAAAAAAAAAAAAATATTTATATCTGAAAAATGTAATGTTTTTTACATAAGCCGAAATAATATTAAACTAAAGTAAAATAAATATTTTAATATAATAAACAGTTTTATATCACATTGATAAAACTATTGGTTTGAAAAAATGCATTACATCTAATTTTCTAATGATATAAAAGACTTTAGATATTAGTGCAATTCACACAATTTGTATACTTATTATGTTAATAAGAATATTACATTGTACTTAAAAATTGTTACTTAAAATTATTACTTGCATTTATGTTCTACCAATTCAGAAATAGCTAGAAAATACGAGAGTTTGATTTTTAGATAATAATCTGAGGTTCATTTTTCAAAATAAATAAATAAATAAATAAGTTAATTCATTTGAAAATTTGTCAGTATCTTGCATCCACAGTTGAATATTCTGACGGGTGTTATGTTCTACCAATTCATTTATGTTCTACATACTCAGAAGCAGTAAGAAATTTAAAGGATTTGATAATAAATAACCCTCTGAGGATTAATTTTCACGTAAAAGTTAATTCAATTGCGAATTTTCTACTATCTTGCATCCATTGTGACAAAATGTGAAAGCAGTGCAACCGATCCCTCTTGGTGCAATCTGGGTAACGTTGAATCTGTTACATATTTTCCGCTCTTGTAGGGAATAAACCCAGGTCAATGTTCCCAGAATTAAAAAAACTATACATCAATTCTTTTTAAATAATAATATTAATGTCACTAATGAAATTCTATCCTATTCAAAAACTCCTTGCAGATGAATTGGGACGGATCTTACCTAAAAGGCCTTTTATTCATATCGAAATCGAGTCCTATCTACGCTTTCCTTGAAACTTTTTTTTTTACTGTGCTCAAGAAAATGTATTTCAATAAGCGAATAAAATTGCGATACCTCCTGTTGAAATATTCCTTTTCCTTAAAGAATCCATTGATCTCCGTATCTTTGGAAAGTTTTCCCCAAAGCCCGTGCGTTTATTTTTGTTATTGAACGTCTTGTTGAGGAAATGAATTTCAAAGAGACCGAGGGCCCGAGTCTAAGTTTCCCGACATCAGACACTTTGACATGTCGTCGGGCGAGCGGAACTTTCTTAGATGCCTAAAACCTTTCAATTTCCGTGAAATTTTATGTATAGCTTTTTTCTTTTTTACAGCTTTTTTTTGTTGAATCTTTGTATTTTTTTGTGTTCTGTAACACTTCTTAATATTTTCGGGTTTTAGTTCTTTGTAATTCTATTTAATATTTAATCTTTTCTTCAATAAGGTGTGAAAAGTCAGTAAAAGTATGTTTTAAAATTTTGTAAAAATAGATAATTAATTTTCATTTTTTTTGATTTTATAAAAAAAAATTATTTATATTTGAAAAATTTAATGTTTTTAGCCAAAATATTGTTAAACTAAAGTAAAATACATTTTTTTAATATAATAAACAGTTTTCTATCCCATTGATAAAAATATTGGTTTCAAAAAGCATTACATCTAATTTTCCAATCATATAAAATGCTTTAGATATTAGTGATATTCACACAGTTTGTATATTTATTATGTTAATGAGAATATGGCCTTATACTTAAAAAAGTGTTACTTAAAATTATTACTTGCATTTATATTCTACCAATTCAGAAATAGTTAGAAAAATACGGAATTTTTTATTAGATAATAGTCTGAGGATCATTTTTCAAAAAAATAAATAAAAAAAAAAAAAAAAAAATTAATTCAGTTGCGAAATTACTAGTATCTTGCATCCATTGTGACAAAATGTGAATGTATTGTAACAGATACCTCGTCGTGCAACTGGGTAACGCTGATTCTGCATATGCATCTTCCATTCTAATGGAGAATAAACCCAAGCCAATATTCCCAGAATTTAAAAGAAACTATAAATTATACCAATACTTTTAAAATAATAATATTAATGCTAGTAATGAAATTCTATCCTATTCATAAACTCCTTGCAGATGAATTGAAACTGATCTTATAACACTTACCTAAAAGCCTTTTATTCATATTGAAATCGAGTCCTATCTACGCTTTGCTTTGAAACTTTTTTTTTTATGGTGTTCAGGAAAATGTATTTCAATAAGCGAATAAAATTGCGATACCTCCTGTTGAAATATTCTTTTCTTTAAAGAATCTATTGATCTCTGTATGTTTAGAAAGTTTTCCCCAAAGCCCGTGCGTTTATTTTTGTTATTGAATGTCTTGTTAAGTAGTAAGGAAATGAATTTCAAAGAAACCGAGGGCCGCAGTCTAAGTTTTCCCGACATCAGACACTGTGACATGTCGCTGTGCGAGCGGAACTTTCTTAGATGTCTAAAACCTTTCAATTTCCGTGAAATTTTATGTATTGCTTTTTCTTTTTTACAGTTTTTTTTTTTTGTTGAATCTTTGTATTTGTTTTGTGTTCAGTAATACTTCTTAATATTTTTTCGGATTTTAGTTCTTTGTAATTCTATTTAATATTGAATCTTTTATGAAAATGAAAAGCCAGTGAAAATATGTTTTCAAATATCGTGAAAACGAGAATTAATTTTAATTAATTTTTTTGTTTTTATAAAAAAAATTATTTATATCTGAAAAATGTATTGTATTTTTACAGAAGCTGAAATAAAATTAAACTAAAGATATTAAAGTAAAATAACCTTTTTAATGTAATAAACAATTTTATATAATATTAATAAAAATATTGGTTTTAAAAAAGCATTGCGTCTGGTTTTCTAATGATATAAAATGCTTTAGATATAAGCGCATTAATAAAAAATATGACATTGATCTTAAAAAGAGTTACTTTATATCACCATTCGCACATAGCTTATACTAATTCAGAAATAGCGAGAAAATACGACAATTTGATATGAGATAGTATTATGAGAATTCTTTTTCAAAGAATAGTTAATTCAGTTGCGATATTGGTAGTATCTTGCATCCATAATTGAATATTCTGACGGGTGTTATGTTCTACCAATTCATTTATCTTCTATTAATTCAAAAGCAGCATGAAAATTGAATAATCCTCAAAAGATAATCATCTTTTATGAAAAAGTTAATTCAGTTGCGATTTTTGCCAGTATCTTGCATCCATAGTTGGATATCTTAACAGGATCCATGTTTTATTAAGTTATGTTCTGTGCGTTGTTGTGGTTTCTCATCCCACTTGGTAGACAGCGACATCCAAATCAAGCCCATGAACCCGTGTGGTCTCATGGTTGAAGGCAAAGGGAGGGGAGCTTCTGTTGTGATGGAGCACCCGTAGGTAGAAGTCTGACTTGGCTCCGTGGCGCTAACTTTTTACGGGGTAGAGTTATCAGCTCTACGCCCAACACTCTTGTTGGAATTTTTATGCTCTAGTTCGCGCCAAGCAGCGTCACGTGGTAGTTTTATGGAAATCGTTTGGAATCGAGTCAGAATTGCGCTGTTGACGTGAAACAAGCTGTTGGTTGCTGTGAAAACGAGTCTTATTCAAAAAAGGAACATTCTTCTTCCAGTTGAGCTTTTGCCTCTGAACTGTTACCATCAACCCTGTATATCTTTGTAAATATTGCTTGTAAATAAATGAAGATTCCATAAATGTTTGTATGGATTGATCAATACTTCTCGAACCACTAGAAAGCTGCGGCTAACCAGAAAAACTGAACCACCGAAAGAAAGAAAAACGATAGTCGTAGTGACAACTCTACAGTCATATGAGACAGGGAACTATGGCTTAAAGTGGATTCCGAACCACTTGCAAACATCCTTGGTACCGCCGGGACTCGAACCATTGTCACTGAGCATCAGAGCACGCTAGTCCCTCGACCATCAGGCCCTATTTATGCTCTACTGATTACTTATGTCCTACCAATTTCCATAAATGTTCTACTGATTCTTATTTATATTCTATCAATTCCCATTTATTTTCTACGAATTCCAATTTATGTTCTATTACTTCAGAAACATAAAAAAGGTAGAGAATTTGATATTAGATAATGATTTGAAGATGAGTTTTCATGAAAAAGTTAATTCATTTGCTATTTTACCAGTATCTTGCATTGCATCCATAGTTGGATCTACTGACGGGATGCATGTTCTATTATTTCTCATTCATGTTTTACTAATTTAAATTTATGTTCTTTCAATTCCCATTTATGCTCAACTATTTCAGATGTAGCGAGAAAGTACGAGAATTTGATATTAGGTAATCATCTAAGGATCAGTGATTACTTAAAGTTAATTCAGTTGTTAATCTACAAGTTAATTCAGTTGCTATTCTGTCAGTAATTTGCATCCATGATCGGATATTCTGACAGAAATTTAACTCATTTTCTTCTACGTGCATGCAAATGCAGGACATGCACTCATGAAGAAAATTTATCCGCCCTTCTTTTTAGATTAGTCATTAATGATTGCAATTGCAAGGCTGTCTCTCTCCTCTCTCTTGATGAGAATCAGCAAAGATATATCCAAATGTTGCTCTCATAATAGAGTTTTCAGTATGAAACAATTCTCTTATTTTATTACCTTTCTTTTCTGAATCAGACAATAAATTGCACAGAATAGTAAATATTTGATTCAAATAGAGTCATGAATTTTAAAAACTAATAATTTTCGGAGATATTTCTTTCAGCACCGCCACAAAAAGTCACGTGATTTTTGTTTGTGGTTTATTCATGACATGAAAATAGTACTGAACACTAAGTGAATATTCTTCCGAATAGTTTTTCGTCTGAACATTTAATTTATTAAAATAATATTTATTTCTAAAAAAAATAACATTTAATTAAAACTTAAATCGATTTGTTAATAAAAATATGGATGTAGAGCAAGCATGTTAACTCGTAAAAACTATCAATTTCTGAGACTTTATTTTTTGTCTAATGTCACTGGGCTTCTTTTCCCACTTAATCATGCGATGAACTCACTGATGGGTGTTGAGGAAAGGATTTTTAGGGATAACTGTCCCGCATTTGCGTGCCTTGTAGAGGAAGGCTTGAAAGTTTCCACTAAACAACGTAACTATGGATGTGAGGGGCTTTACACATATCGTGATAATTACCATCTAGTTACCACGTTTTGAAAACAGTGACTGCAATGGACGTCACCAGAGGATATGATCGTGAGCCCTTCTGAACTCTAACTGCGTTCGTTACAAACATCTTCCTTATAATATTTTCCAATATTAGAAAATTTATCTCTTAGATACCAGGCGAATAAAAAGTGTTAAACATTTTTTTAACTTATAATAAGAATACAAATCTGGGAAAAAATATTTACAAAGCAATGTCGTAAAAATATAATATTAAATTTTTATAAATATAGCAACTGTTAGAAAATTTTACATAAAAAGTGATGCGATTTTCTCGAAAGAAAAATTGTCACATCATTATAAAATAATAAGAATTTTTTTATACTTTGAGTATCTATAAAAAAATCAATTCATATTCAAATTTTAAATGAAAAAATAATATATAAGAAAATTCGTAGAGATAAATTGAAGATATTTGACATAAGTATTAAATGGATGTAACTATATCTGTTACAAATGGAAATTCTAACAATAACATCGTGTTTTATTGGGGATGTTTCATATTAATTGTGAAATATAGTGTGTCTTAGCCGTTTTCAATACGCTATGTAAAATATTTTTGTTTAAATAAAAAAATATTTTTATTATAAGTAGCAAAAATATATTTTTATTATAAGTAGCAATATTTATATATTTGATACGATGCCTTTTCATTTATGAATTAAATACATAGGCATTTCTTTACATTGTAGCATTTCTTATTTTATTACTTTAGCGTTTTTGAAAGTTAAACGTTCCTCACTAGAGTAGTTAACTGTTCGTAACTTAGATTTATGACGTAAAACTTCTGCTAGTGTATCACAAATTTATATCCGATGCTAACTTTTAACGGTTCACAAAATTTATTGAGTTCAAGTATTGGATATTTCAAAAAGTATTTTTTGGGGGATAAAAAAAAAAAAGAAAGATCGGTCCGAAATTCAGTTTTTATTTCTCAGTTTTCGGCACAATGCACTATCCTTTAACGATAAAACGTGAATGTTTCGCAGTTCATAGATTCTATTGGATTTCTTAGCCGTGTTGCATTTTTCAGTTCGAAATCACGGGAGCGCATAAAATACTAGAAATACACTTTTGTGCAGAGTGTTTTCATGGAAGTTTAAGATTTATTCATGTTATTTATTCTATTTGAATGGAGCAGTAAAGTTCTATTTTTTAAATCCGAATGACGATATGTAAAAAAAAAAAAAGTCGTTGTAGAATGGAATTTCTTATTCAAAAAATAAATAAAATGGTGAGTTTTAAAATATTAATAACATTTTTTGGTTCCTTAAGAAATGCTAATATAATGCTAGTTAATTTACAATTGTGATTTTTCTAAACATTTTTTTTAAATGCAGCTGGCAAACACTTAGACATTTGTCTTTAATGCCTTAAGGCATGCTCTGCGCCGATGTTATTCACTTAGCACCATCCAGGGGGGTGCGTGTAACTTGAAGATAAGCTTCGGACGCGGAATAACAATACCCCGAAACGCTCTACGATCCTATTAGACCGGGACCTACGGTTTAAAGGGGATTCGAATCACTACAAACCTGTGGTACTGAATGCGAAACCCGAACCCGAAACCTGTGGTACCATTGTGGTTCTATTGTCTGGCTATAAAAATTGCACAGTTTCAGTTATATTACATGCATAGTTTTAATAATTCGAAAATATTAATTGACCTTGATGATTGTTTAATATTGCTAATATATATTTATGTATATTCCATTTAAGCAAGCGTTTTCTAGTTACATATATTATGTTTTCTATTTTGGGGGCCTGATGGGCGAGTGACTAGCACTCTGGCGCTCGATGCCACAAGGTTCGAATCCCGGCGATGCCATGGGTGTTTGTAGTGGTTCGGGATTCTCTTTGAACCGTAGGTCCCGGTCTACTGTGACTCTAAAAGTGTTAGGCTGACAACACTACTCCGTAAAAAAAAAAAATCTCCTGTCTCGAAATCTGCCAGTAGACAGATTGATTTTACTTTGGCCCACCATGGGGCTGTTGTGCCAATGATGATGATGCTTTTATATATATACAACATTAGCAAGCCAGTAAATACTTGAGTGTCCTTGTTAATATTGCATTGAGTTTCCAACCTAAGGCTTTAAAAATCAACAAGCGGGGAAAAACTGAAAGTTTCGTGTCTAAGCTGGGGTAGGTAACTTTAATCCTTTAAATGCGTAAGCCAGAAAGTAATTCCGTTAGGTTTTCTTGTAAATTTCTGATCCAAATTTCTCTGGCAAATGTGCTTAAAGTATAAGAGACTTTCTTTTAGTGCATTTTGATAATACTGAACCTAATACATATATGCTATTTTAGTTCAAATACATATCTGCTACAATATGTCCAGAAAAGTTTGTTCACATATGATAAATTGAAATTCGTGAAAGGATTTCAGTTTTTATAAAATAAGTCTAGATGTTAAATATTTTGATTGTTTTAAATATTTATTTAGCAGTTGTTTTTCAAAAGTGAAATGTTTAATTTTTGATTCATGTTCAAAAAAAGTGAAGCACTTTTAATTTTATAAGAACGTAGCAAGAAAATAATAAAACATATGCAGAATCACGTAGACCATTTTTCATTCATCTTTTTTGTTGAACATCAGAAGCGTACATATTTTATACTAGCAGCTCTCCGAACAGGGATGGACATTCAAACACACGTCCGGGAGAACTTTTAAGGGCAATTACCCCGTTTTGTTTTGGAGAACACATAAAAAATTCCAAGAGATTGTCGATACAAGATGCTTTACATATGTTGCTACAACCATAGAATCTCCTTTTCTGACAACAGTGAATAACACGCCTTCAGCAGATTCGAAATCTGTGCTCTTTATATGCTACCAGCTCAGGTTACGATGGGGCCTGAATGGCCGAGTGCCTAGCGCTCTGGCGCTCGGTACCACAGGTTTCGGGTTCGAGTCCCGGCGGTGCCATGGATGTTTGTAGTGGTTCGGAATCCACTTTAAACCGTAGGTCCCGGTCTAATAGGATCGTAGAGCGTTGCGGGGGCATTGTTACTCCGCGTCCGTGGCTTATCTTCAAGTTAAACGCCCCCTGGGTAATGCAAAGTGAGTAACGTCTGTGCAGCGCTTTTTGCCTTAAGGCATACAAGACCAAGCTGTCTAAGTGCCAGTTGTATTAGAAAAAAAAAAAAAGCTCAGGTTACGAATAGACCATGGCTCGGTTTTTTGCCCATTGAAAATATAAATGCTGTTTATTTTGCTTGTTGACGAATTATATCTTGGAGAAAAAAAAAAAGATTTATATTCAACCCAACTGTCAAAAGTTCTTTGTAAATAATCCCATGTGATTTTTACTTTTTACTGACACTGCAAATATCAACTACTTTAGCAACTAAGCAGGGCCGATTTTGACATCCGGTACGGGGTTGCATGAAAGGGGTAATACGATTAACGAAGACAGTTTAAAATGTAGTAAGATGCATTACCCGGAGATGAGTTAATCCGATCTTCTTCTTCAAAAAAAAAAGCTATCAGCTTCAAGCAAATTTTTGTTCCTTGATTATTAATTGAAGCGGTCTGAGAAAGCCAAGTCGAAGATTAAAGGATTAAGAAGCATTTCGAAGTGGCAAACTTAAGTTGCTGAATAAATGGGCCATTGGAATTAATAAATAAATTGTTTTTTGTTCTTAAATTTTAACGGATTATTAATTTAAAGAATAGACGTATATATAAAAAAAAACATTTTCATAAAAATTAAGGATTAAAATATTTTATCATGATATAGATTTTATTTTGAGGTAATTTGTATGCTTATTTTTCTAGTTTTTATCTAAATGTTTGAACTAAAAGGAAAATTAATCACAATTTAAAATACTATATGCATACATCCTCTTTTTTATATTTTTTTCCTTTATAATTTTGACATATGCTTTTGATTAGGTACACATCTTAACGCAAAATATTTTCTTAGATATATAGGCAATCTTAATTTTTGTCTTGGGGAATTCCCATTGTTATACGCTAAGCTATTATACTTGTAATGTAACTACGAATCTTTGACACGGCTCCTTGGCAAAGTTTATATGCTACTAGAAAATTGTGAATATAATTTCTAAGAACAATTTTTTACAAAGATTTTGTATAATGATTTTTTTTATGCTAAATATTTTTAGTTATATACAGATAATAGATGATTGTAAAAAAAAAATTAAAAAAATGCAAGATTCTTTATTATAAAGATGTTTCTTTATATAAAAACAGCTAAAAGCTGCTTGAGCGATAAACGTTCCGTATCAGAAATAAAGACATTTTTATTTTTCTAGTGCATTATTTTTCAATTGTGAATCAACTATCTCCGTGTGTTCACCATCTGAAAAAAAAAGTGCAAATGATGGTAAGTTGTGAAAATCGAAGTACAAATGAGGTAAGTTGTGAAAATCGAAGTACAAATGAGGTAAGTTGTGAAAATAAAGAATTTTCTATTGCATTATTTTGCAAATGAGGTAAGTTGTGAAAATCAAAGTGCAAATGAGGTAAGTTGTGAAAATCGAAGTGCAAATGAGATGAATTTGAAAGCAGCATGCAAGCATAGGGAAGAAAGGTAATTTTGAAAGGGTTTTAATTATAATAAAAATAATTTTCATTTTAGTAAATTAAAATTTTAAATTATATGGCATGAAAAGAAAAATTAAATGAGAAAAAAAAAAAAACTAAAATTGTTAAATTAGAATTAAAATTGCTTCTTTCAAAATTTCTTTGTTTTACATATTTCTAAATTAGCACCCCTAAGAAGTAACAGATTCGGTGCTCCTGTCTTTAATAAGCCAGATGTTTAGCTTTCCACCAAATAGTTTGCCAAAATTTACGCGCATTGCATAATGACAAAATTGAACAAAATTAAATTTGTTCTATTGTAGTAACACTTATTTTTAAATTTCATAATTACAGATTTATATCAACTGAATAAAAATAAATGGAATAATATTGTTTTTCCCTTCAGAAAATATTTAAGGGTGTTAATTTCTCCAGTACGATTTATTACTTTACAGAAGCCTTCACCAGCAAATCAATTCCAGTTATAACTGTACTTATTGCCTTTGACACATCTGAAAAATAAATTTAATCTGCAATACAGTTGGAGTCCATTACAGCCATTTTGTTTGACAGATCTTATAGAGGCAATTAATTACGGACAGGGAACAATGAGAGAAACTCAATTGTTTCAAAGTCAATCCCTAATCGAATAGAAAGCAAACAGAGGCACTTTCTGTGATGAGATCCAAATGCGAGCCAATTCTATCGCTTGGAAATCCGTCACCAAGGCATCAGCTGGAGACGTCTCATCGGACACGCTCACAACTTTTACAAAAGCGATGATAGTAGGCCTGGGAGATCAACTGAGCCGTAACTATCATCCCTCCACCCCCTACGACTTCTTTATCTTTTCTGTCTCGCCGAGCGTGATTAGTTCTGCTCTTGTACACCGGAAACAACTTTCTTCTTCTTTTATTTGGGGCCTACTGGGCGAGAGGGGAGAGGACCACTTCATTAGGCCTAGGCCCAAACTGAATTAGGCGGTTCCCAAACCTCACCTTTTCCGTTGCCCTGATTGACGGATGTTCCGCAGGTGCTGCTGGTGGGTGCCCTCTTGTAGGTGGCGCTGTTCATGGTCAGCTTGCGCACGTTCTTGTCCGGGTGGAAGATGATGATGTACACTTTGGGGAGAGAAGAGGCAGAAGAGGGCCACGTACGCGCTCAGAGATGTGGATACGCACAAGGTCGTGATCTGAACCTGAAACGAAAATGCAAACAAGAGTTTCAATGTTATTATCGATTGCAATTTAGTGATATAGTTTATTAATTTAATGACATGGTACATAAGGAGCATTACATAATACAATTCAGTAGTAGAGTATATAAGGAGCATTACATATTACAATTTAGTAATAGGGTATACAAGGAGCATTGCATATTACAATTTAGTAGTATGGTACTTAAGAAACATTACATATTAAAATTTAGTCGTATGGTACACAAGGAGCACTATACAATTTGGTGGTATGGTACACAAGGAGAACTATATATTACAATTTAGTAGTATGGTACATAAGGAGAACTACAATTTAGTGGTATGGTAGCTTATTTTTCTCCGTAAAAAGTGATTTTATATAGGGATATAACCCTTCTTTGTTTGATGAGTTAATTTGATGGACTTTAATTACGGTATGGAAAAGGATATTTACATCTGTATCCAATTTCACTGTACTACAAATTTTATAGATGAGATAGTTAGAGAAAAGATTCAGTTGAAAGTCATGTATGCTTTGACTGTTGTCGACACTTATAGGGTCGTGTCGATATTTCTCAAAAATAGGGTCCTATTTCTTCTAGCTTGTGCATTTGAGATTTTTTGGGGGAGAAAATGGGAAATCTTTCATTGTTTGGAAAATATTTTATATAGAAAACTAAGTTTATTGTAACGGTGAAGTAAATGAGGGTGGCTGAGTGGAGTCGATAGTGGGTATGAGTTGGTGGGGATATGATTTAAAGGATTGTATATTCCGTAAATTTGTTTAGTTGATTTCTTTTTGCATTATATGAGGTACAGTTCCGTTTGGTATAATGCGCATTGTAATCACCAAAAATGTCATTCACTATTATGTAGTTATTTCATGTCTATAGTGTAGGGATGGCTCTCTGCATCAGGAACGTTAACAGGGACTATTAATTTTGGATCTTGATGAAGAAGAGAAATAGATGGTCTGTGAGAAATTATGGTGTCTTCGATGAATTGTGGAGGAGAAATTTAGAAGTTTGGTATATAAAGGAACTTATATATGACGAATAAATGGAATGGAAAACAGGGAGATGACTGCAAAAAGTGTGAATTTTAACAAATATGAAAGGACCGGAGAATTAAATGTAATTTATTGCAGATTTGAATCAAATATAATATCGAAAACAATTTTTAGAAGAACATTTTAAACATAAATAAAGAAGTCAACGATTTCTATACCTTGCAACTTTAATGAATAATAACGTTGATACCTTGCAACTTTAATGAATAATGAATAATAACGTTTCGTTGCTCATAATTTTAAATTACTGCCGTTTTCAGAAATTTTTGGTATATTAAGAAAAGTCTTAGTAATTTTATAATACAATTTGTCTAGAAATTCCAACAATTGGGTTGACAAAAATAGTAATGGGATATAATATTAATTATAAAAACAGTATACAGTACTCTATCGAAAGGAGGACATTTATATTGAAGATTTCATAGGAAAAATAAAAGCACCTAAATTTTCAGCAATCCATTTTCATATCCAACCAATCAAATTACATTTTATATAGTATAATAAATGCAATAAAACTATTTCAATTAAATGCATGTATTATCAAATTGAATGCAATAATTATATATTATTTAAAATATTTTAGTTTTTATTGTTGTACATTTAAAAAGATTTTTTTTTTTTTTTTATAAATACATGCAAAAAATAATAATGTGGATGTTATTTCCTTTCAATGACTTCACAAATGAATAAATAAATCAGTGTTTATTTTAGTTTGATAGACAAAGTTTTTTTATTAAAGGAAAATAAAGCAATACTATTATTTAAATTATAAAACACAATTGAATATCTATGAAATTTAGATGCGGTACAGAATTTTTTAAAGTGCTGCATGTGTTTTTTATTTTAAAACAGAAAATAAAAATAAAAAGTGAATTGATAATATGGGAAAATTTTTCTACTAAAAACAGTTTAATTCACTTTGATTTTTTTTTGCTTTAAAATAGCATTGATAAAGAAAATAATTATTCGTAATTTGTTTTTATTAGACAATCATGAGTCTTTATTTATTATAAAATTATTTTGTTATTAGAGTTTTTAAATGTGAGGTGATTTACAGTTCTTTGCATAAAATTTCAACAAGGTGAAAAAAAAAAAATGCAATTATTTTTTTTTATCATTGAAACAATGGTTTCCAGCTTCCAGCTGTGAAAAATAATTGTAATTTCCCGAAAAAAATTATTTTCAGTGGTAGCTCTTTTGTGAAATGATAATAGCCTTGAAACCTTGGAAAAAAAAAAGCTTTCATAAATAAATTTGTTTGTTGTTTTAGAAAGAAATAACATTTAAATGTGAAAATTTTTTCAAGATACTTTCATGGCACATTTCTCATGGCACATGGCTCATTCATGGCACAATTGTCAAAAATCAGTTTGATTTCAAAAATAATTCACCGAAAAAAATAAATAATAATAAATTTATAAACCTCATTAATAAATTAAACAATACTCGAAAGACATTCACGCATTGCAAAATCTTCATTGCAAAATAGTACAAATTGAAAGCATTCATAATTACTTTTGATTTTAAGTAATAAATATGACCACTTCAATGGTATTTTAATTATAATCTTTAACTATTGTAACTATTTTAAATACAATTCAAAGTAATTAACCCCATAAGCAAGTCACAGAAATGGGAATGACTTTTCTTAAAGTGCTAATGGGTAATATTGATAATGGACAAATTTCGAGAATCTGTAAAAGATCAATAAAGGATACGTTGGCTTTCAAATGGCTTTTAATTCATTTAGCTAGGATAATGGATTGTAAAGCTATCTTTTGTTGAATAACAAAAACATAAAAATAATTCTTCAGTCTTTAAAAATAAGTAGAAATTTAAAAGTATTGAACAAAGCCTTATATATTCGTAGTAATTAGAAGGAAAAATCCATTTTCAGCTATTTCTGATAGTGTATTGTTTTAGAAACTTTTATGCCATTGTTTTTAATATTGCTGGTGAGATCCTAATTATTGATAAAATGTTTCTTTAATGGAATATAAGCTCATTTGATTCAAAAGAATTGAAATTCAATAAAACTGGTAATAATATTTTAAATTAATAATAATAATAATAATAATTATTATTTGCTAACAATAACAAAACAATAATAATATTTTTCTAATGTAAAATAAATCTAAAGTGTGATGTAATTGTTACTAAATATAGGAGTTTTCGAAAGAATTAAAAAAATATTAGTTAATCAGTCAAAAATTTGCATTTAAATGTTCAAAGCCGATACCTTTTGTCCTTCATGTCTTTAATTTTCAAAAATATTATTTAGGAAAACTGAAATAGTTATAATTATTGAAAAGAAAACTCCCCCCATGACTTGTACACTACTTTTTTATGACTTCAATATGCCTTTAATGAACCCACATAATTGAGAACAGGGCCTGATGGCCGAGTGGCTAGCGTCCTGGCGCTTGGTGCCACAGGATTCGAGTCCCGAGTACCATAGATGTTTGTAGTGGTTCGGAATCCATTTTAAACGTTAGGTTCCGGTCTAATTTGATAGCAGAGCGTTGCGAGGTACTGTTACTCGCGTCCGTAGCATATCTTCAAACTACTCGTGTCCCCTGGGTAGTGCTAGATGAGTAGCAGTTATGTAACCTTTGCTTTATGGCATAAAGATTAACTGTCTATGTATTGTCAGCTGCATTAGAACAATAACTGCATGTATTTAATGTTTATATATTTTGTATTGTCACATAATAAAAATTATATTTTTGTTATGTGAATAATTTTATAGATACACGTAACTGTTTGTCTGCATGGAAGTAAGAAATTAATGCAAGGTATCCAGTAACATAACAAAATTGTTATATAGCAACTTCTGTTTTTACTCTAATACCAATGTTCATTCCTGAATCTCTATTTTCAATAATATAACTTAACAGAATAAAATTAATTATAACATTTACTAAAAGGGTCACACATATTTGGACATATGTCAAATCAGATTTGATGAAATAAAAGAAGTTTTAACAATTAACTGATTTTTGAATGTTTATTAAAAGTTACTTATAACTACCTAAAAAGTCTATTCGTAATTCTTTGCAGAAGTTGTGCAAATTTAGTCTACTTATTCGCTGACTTCCCTCCGTACTTCATTTGAATATCTGACTGAAGATCTACGACGTCTTACTTGATACTGTATTTAATATCCCCGGGCTCTCGTAGCGTTAATTAACCGTCCTCCATATTCATAATTGAGAAAGATCTCCGAAAGCGTCATCTTCAAGTCGAGGAACGGATCCAGAACCCTTCATAGAATTAGGCAATCGGAATTCCCTTTGTTCGCAAGGCATCAGAGAGTAAGTTATGACGTTATTAAATTTCCGCCAACAGTTTCCAATCGTTGCCAGTGACGTTGAATGGCAGAAACTCATTTTAATAATGCGAACAGGTTCAGGGCGTCTGGCAATCTCTGTGTCAGGCAAAGACAGCAGTTTGGGGCTTAATTACCGGTGAAATTAACTTTCAGCGAAAATTTCTTCTTTTTTCAATTTTCAGAGTTTCATTTTTTAATTTAAAGAGTAAATTAAAGGAGTAATGGATTTCACGGATGGGTTGATACTTTGTATCTAAAATTATGAGGAAAATTGGTTTAGAGTTGATATTGAAACAGTAATTATATTTTATGATATCTGGAGAATGGGTTTAGATATCTGTATTGAGTTTGAATGAAAAATAAAAATTTAAAAATAAGTAAGAAATGATTTCAGAGATCTTGCTTTACGTTAAAAATTAAGGAGTTTGAAATATATTTAGAGGTTATTGGGAGTGAACATGTTCAAGTATGCCGTCCAATAACATCCAAAGAACGAATAAGAAACACATAAGAATGGTTATCTGCCACAGAAAATAAACCGTGTTCTGCTTTTGAGATGATTACTAGATTAAATTTGGAATAACATGTAAGTTCACCAAGAAGAAGCACTGTATGGTTTCTTTAAATAATGTATTTTCATACCTGAATCTCTATTTTTAATAATATAACTTAACAGAATAAAATTAATTATAATAATAAAATTAATATACTAAAAGGAGCACAGATATTTGGACATTTTTCAAGCCATGTTTGATGAAATAAACGAAGTTTTAACAATTTACTGATTTTTGAATGTTACAAACGTATTAAAAGTGACTTATAACTAAAAGACTCTTCATAATCCTCCGCAGAAGTTGTGCAAATTTAGTCTACTTATTCGCTGACTTCCCTTCCGTACTTCATTTGAATATCTGACTCAAGATCTACGACGTCTTACTTGATACTGTATTTAATATCCCCGAGCTCTCGTAGCGTTAATTAACCGTCCTCCATATTCATAATTGAGAAAGATCTCCGAAAGCGTCATCTTCAAGTCGAGGAAACGGATCCAGAACCCTTCATGGAATTAGGCAATCGGAATTCCTTTGTTCGCAAGGCATCAGAGAGTAAGTTATGACGTTAGTAAATTTCCGCCAACAGTTTCCAATCGTTGCCAGTGACGTTGAATGGCAGGATCTCATTTTAATAATGTGGACAGGGTTCAGGGCGTCTGGCAATCTCTGTGTCAGGCAAAGGCAGCAGTTTGGGGGCTTAATAACCGGTGAAATTAACTTTCAGCGAAAATTTTCTTCTTTTTCAATTTTCAGAGTTTCGTTTTTTTATTTTTAAGAGTAAATTATATGGAGTTATGGATTTCGCGGGTGGGTTGATATATTGTATCTAAAATTAGGAGGAAACTGGTTTAGAGTTGATATTGAAACAATAATTACATTTTATGGAGAATGGGTTTAGATATCTGTATAGAGTTTGGATGAACAATTAAAATTTAAAAGTAAGTAAGGAATGATTTTAGAGATCTTGCTTTACGTTAAAAATTGAGGAGTTTGAAATATTTTCTGATGTTATTGTGAGTGGACATGCTCAAGTATGAAGTCCATTACCATCCAAATAATATATATAATTCCTATGAAGTCCAGTAGCATTGAAGTCGTCAATAAACAAATAAAATTGACTCAAGAATGGTTATCTACTACAGAAAATAAGCTGTTATGCTTTATGAGATGATTACTAGATTAAATTTGGAATAAAACGAAAAGCACTGTATGGTTTCTTTAAATAATGTAATTACAGTATTGTTAATTATGAAGAAATATTGATCTTTTGTGAATAATTACCTTTTAAGAAATTGTCAGATTATTTCTTCCAGGGACTTGCATGTACCTTTTTTTATTTCAAAAATTAACTCACATAAAACAACATCATTAAATTCCTCACTAATTCGACAACACTGAACAACACTGCATGGAACATCTGGAAGATTTTAACTATAATTGTGTTACAGATTAATGAAATGCAGTTCCACTGCAATCTACAAAATCTCACTTCTATGATTTATAGTCATTAACCATACATTAATGAAATTGTTTTAAAACCAAGATTAATGTACCTAAATATTGTAATGAAAGTTTTCTCTTCGTGATAAAAATTATTCAAACAACAACAACAAAAAAAAAAACCGTACTCTATAGATAAAAGATAAAACTAGTTCCTCCATGCTTCGAAATACAAGATCAGAAAAATACTTTTGAAGTATGGGAATCATTAAGTAACCTTGACAACAATGAAGGAAAACAGTGTTTGTTGACTTATGGGTGATTTAAGGTTGAAGGTAGTTAACTGCTAACGTCATTTCTGTGTTGTTGCAGGAATTATTCTGAACAAGTTAATAAAACAGAAGGTACCACTACAGTAAAATAAACAATTAAAATTATCATTATAATTCATAAATCTTTTGATGAATAAAAAAGCTAATGGTTAAAAATATTTATAAAATGGAGATAATAAGTTAGCTGAATATAAAATGATTTAATATGATTAAGAAAAGTGAATTCTGCTAAAATATCAACCACAACATTAAATATATTTTCAAAATTATCGTTATATGGTACTAAAATACCGAATTAATTTTTTTGAAAAAGTTAAATGATGAATTGATTAAAATTCGTGATAAACAACATGATTATCTTCTTATAGATAATAAGAAGAGAATCATGGAAGGGGACATTTTACCTATTAAAACTTATTCAGAAAGTAATTTAATTGTTAAAAAATATAGAAATCAATAGATTTTATTTAAAGCCTTGTACCATCATAAAATTATCTAAGAAAAGTGTTTTTTGGATAAAATCGATAAACTACTTCAAGTTCGTTACTTAGAAGTGTAGTAAGAAAGATAGATTTGTATAGAAGATAATAGAAATCCATAAAAATAATTTCAGTTTTATTCTTTATGAGGTTTATAAAATAATTAAAAAACTATAATGAATAATTTTTTTTTAAAAGAAGAAAATTCATTTATAATCTGCTATAATAGACAAAATGGTGCAACTTAATATATGATATAAAATAACATGAGGTCGATACCTATTGTTTCCTAATTTTATTTATAGAATCATAATTACTTTAGATTATAGGTTTTTAACTTTAATTTATTGCTAAAAGTTGTTGGATAAATTTATATTTCTTTCCGAGAAGCGATAAGTTCCAAAATAAAAAATAATTAGCATTTTAACAATAAATGCTAATGAATTAATTATTAATAAATGAATAATGAGTAATTATACTTAATGAACATTTGAATGAGAATACTTAATGATACTTATGAAAATGAAAGAATACTTAAGTAAGAACTATTAATGAAACGTCTTCATAAAATTAAGATTTAATATAACTCTTTACTTAAATTTTACAATGATAAAAACACAATATTAAATAAATCTGTGGAAATTATGAGATAATTAAAAATGCATTTGTACCTATGAAATGATTGAAAAATAAACAAAGACAAAAAAATCCTAGATTAGAAAATAGTAATGTAAATATTGAAAGATGCAAAGCAAATACAGACAAATAAAGAAATAATAATAAAAATGAAATAATGCAATAAGATTTCGTGGTCTGGAAACATAACACTTATTAATAATTACAAATAAGTCGATAAGCAATCAGTGACTACAAATCAATTTCTCTTTTGTTACAAACAAATGTGATCTGGTTGCACCAAGTAGTAAATCGATCTAATTTAAAATCACTCATCAACCCTAAAACGATTAAAGCATACAGCTTAGAAATTAACCAAGGAATGTGCATCAGCACACAAGTAGGTGAATTTATTTAACTGCGACCCGCAGCGAGGACATGCAGGAAAATTTTATTCCGTTTAGTGATGAGAAAATGAACAGATGCGAAAAGCCGCATCCGTTGATTACCATGAACAAGGAATAAATTGTTTGATGGCTCCTTTGTCGAGAGTTCACGTACAATCAGGAAGGCAAACAATTACCGCTGGTGTCAGGTAATTGGTTTTGGGCAAGCTGAATCAGTGAATGCAATTCTTTACTTGTTTATATTTTTTTTACTGAAAATTACTTACCCACGTCGGTGTTTAAGACAATTATATTAAGCTTAACGTCGGTGATGATGCGTTCCGAAATTATATCAAATTAAAGGAGTTACTTCTTTGCGAAATTTGTTGGTGAATGGACCTAACCACGCTTGAGGAAATTGGATTATTACTAACAAGATGTTTGCAAGGGGAGGGTGGTTTCGTAAATGCATTAAAAATTTGCTCTTCGAAAATTTGATGTCGGAGAATCATATTTTATTCAGCAGTTTGAAAAACAGGATTGGGCTTCACTTGATTCATGCACAGTTACTGATAATTGGTTTAAATAAACAGCTTAACTTATAATATGTTTCACTTATATTTGTTTGTATAAGTAAGGAAGTTTGAAAAGAAATAAGTAAGTTTGATGTGTTGCTCAACGGTAATTTTTTTCACACTTAGATATAATTGGGCTAGACCGAGCCTACAGTTTACATTACATATTCAGAACCACTAACAAATATCGATGCCACCGCCAAGATTCGAACCTGAAGGCTATGGTACAAAAGACAAGAGCGCTAGCCAATTAGTCCCCAGGCCGCCCAATAAGCACATTATTTATTCAATGGAAACAAAAGATTCCTAAGTTGTAAATGAATAACTTTTCATCTCTACAAATAGAGGATACATTTTTGTGGTACTACATATCAACCAGTTCTTGGACCATGGACAAATTTAAAAATATCTGACCAAGTCCATGTACTTGGAAAGTTATTGATATGTTTATAATGGTGATCTCCGTCTTGTTCCGAGTCAGAGAGCTTGTATAGAGAATAACTTTTCCTGTTCTACAAATAGAAGATATATTTTCTGATACTACATATAAACCAGTTCGTGGTTCATGGGCAGATTTAAAAGGTATCTGCTCAAGTTCATGAACTTGCAAAAATGGTAGTTGCCTCCTTGTTCAAATTTTACGTAAATAAGTTATTTGCTTGAAAATAAGATTCTGTTTTTAATTTTTTTTTTTTTAAAGAATTTATCTCATAATGAATGAATAAGAAATAAAATGAAACGTTCAGAAAATAATAGAAGCAACTATTTATTTTATGAAATCAAAAAGTACTTCAATATTTTATGAAAAATATCCTCGGCAAGATGCATGGTACCACATTATTTAACCACTCCACAAACAACATTACTTTTCCTCCTTATCTAAAATATAACGAATCTCAAATAAAGAATAGCCATAACAAATTTTTACATAATGGAGAGATTTGGATGGTTTACTGTGAAATACAACCTCCCAAAAGAAAGTGGTTCCTTGTTATTCCGTGAAAAGTTTCGAAATAAATTTCCCTCTCTTAACTGACCTGTCTCTTGCGTTGAGCAGATTTCACCTACGATTCAAACACTATTCTCCGAAAGCGTTTTTGGACTCTTGGGCGAAGTATTTTATGGGGACGGGTAGATACCAACCCACTTTTAAAGGCCCCGGCACAGATCCGGATCGATGGCTTTAGCTGTCAGTGTGGATGGAACGGACCAGTGCATCCTTTGACTAAAGCTCGCATCATTCTCACAAGAAAGGGAAGGGGCCACAAAGAAAAGAAAAAGAAAAAAGCAGAAGATATGAGGGAATAAGAAGGAAGAAAAAAAAAAAGGACAAAAGAAAAAAATAAAAGTGTTAGAAGCTGTCGCGTATCCTTTTAGCTAAGGGACGGAAGAGCCATATTGATCAGCTCATACACTTCGATGACCCTTTTGCGATATCTGCTACAGTTTTTTTTCCCCTCCCATCCTTTTTTTTTTCTTCGAGCCCAAATGAAAGTGGAGGAATATCTTAATAACGGTCTAAAGAAAGAAACGAGGAATGAAGAAAGGAAATTGCTAAGAAAGGAAGTTTAAGGTGGCGAGGTTTATAAAATATATCTTTAGATGTTTATATATCTTTCTCTTCATTTGCAGGATATTGTTCTTTGAAAAATAAAGGAAAGAACGGAGAATTGTATTGGTTGCAAATACAATGGTGCTGTGGAAAATTAAACGAAGAAATTTTCATTTAAATTAATTTTTTTTGCCTCGCGTATGATAGTGTGGTCCAGCAGGCGTGTGGGAGGACTTAAATTTAATAACATTTTGTATGGAAACTGCTTTGAAAACTGAGTAAACTTCAGGAATATGTGTTAGATAGTTTTATGTAATAGAACTGGCGAATTTCTACTTTTCTCTGCAGGGCACATAAAGGCAAGACAATTATTCCTGAAGCTCCTCCAAGAATAGCAATAACTCGGATAATGCTCAAGAGGAGGCTGTTAACACTCTGTATTAAAAGAAATCCGATGTCATAAAGATGTAAACAACTTTCATAGAGTTTTGTCCCAGTTTTCAGGTTTCTTAGTCAAATTGAATCATCTGTATCTTTTTTTAAACAAGAAATTGACTTTATAGTTTAAAAAGCTATTCCAAATTAAATGCCGTAAAAGATCAGAATGATTTTTATCTCATTACATGTCTCAATAAATAAAGCTAATAGAGTTGCACGCAATATTAAATAAATTTAAATCTTTAGGTGTGAAATAATTTGTTAAATTGCTTACATACATACCAAAAACTCCCCAAATGATAATGAAAATGATGATTAATAAACATACTCTAATGGGCAAAAATAGATAGACAGACAAACAGATACTAATGGACAATTCTCTTTGTAAAACCAGAAAAGCATTAAAAATTATATGTTTAGATTTTACCATTTATTTATTATTGTAATATTACAGTCTTTAATATCAACCAAATTAATTTAATATTGTGTTTTATATTATGACAAGTAATTTTTTTCAAATGATGCCCTTTTTGACATGAGGATATTCACCACTGGAATAATATTTATGCCGAACATTCAGCTTTGCCCTACATGCAATCTGCAATACTGCACCAACATTTTACAATACAGCACAAACTGTTAACATAGTTTGGAGTGAATACTCCCAAGAGAGGCATTTAAAGGAGTTTGACTTCTTCAAGGGACGGACTTCTTCATTCTAATGAAAGGATGTTCTCGTTTATGTATTTTCGTATCAATCTTTGACAAAGACGGAGGACTTTTTTTACTTTGCTTGTTGGACTTAAAACCAACCCTAGGGGACAACCACACCCATTGGGACAAATGTATAGGTATTCAATTTCGATCGATTTGTTTTCGTTTCATATTGTAAATGCAGGGTGAGCACTGAAAGAATGGATGATATAAAACAAACACCACTTAAGGATAATCTTCCCGGAAGATGTCTAGTGAGCCAGTTTTTAAATCGAGCTATTAAGTTCTAAATAAATAAGAGATACTCTGATATTAAAATGTTGACAGTGTTTTAATTAGAACTGGCTAACTTTAAAAAAAAACATACGAAATAATTGATCTTTCAATGAAATAGAAAATTCAATAAGTTTTACTCATAGCTGATCATCATACTCAGCCCTTTTTTTAATCTCAAAATATTGTAGAATTTTCCCCTTTGGAAGAGACAAAGCATTTCTGTTCCCAGGGGAAAGGAATGTATATTCTTTAACCAATGCATAATAACAACCTGTTACTTAAATCTGACAGCAGATAAGCAGTATTGTGGATATTTATATTACATACAATTAGTGTTTTTTACTAATGAGAGCAACCTGTAACTCAAATCTGACAGCAGATAAGTTTCATGGATAATGAGACCTCATGAAATTAGCCATTGTTTGTTATACCTTCACATGTCGAAACAATTACAGATGGAATATGGACTACGTCATGAGTTGCTGCATCGTGATTGATGATAGACCATGGACTCAGGAAGGATCGATTCCAATGAGGAGTAAGGGAAGCTGACTCCCTCTCCTCTTAATTTTCTTAAAGGGAGGTTTTTGGTGTAGAAAAAGAGAGTTCTGCGATTAGTCGACAAGTGTTGTTTTTCTCTTTTTCTGAAAGGGGCTGAACAGACCGAAGATTCCGCCGGTTTACAAAGGGAGACCCTTGTTGTTTCGTGTATCATGCCGTGCGCCGTGTTGTCTGTCTTAAACCGGGCGCAATAGAGACTAGATAACTCTGAAAATCTCCGACCATGGAGTGGACTGCATTTGTGAATCTAATTTATAATTTTATTTTTATTTCTTTGTAACTTTGTAAATAGAATTCTGTATATATACATACATACATGTATATATATATATATATATATATATATATATATATATATATATATACTGCTTGTAAATAAAAATTAAAGCATACTCATGAACCTGAAAGTGGCTTTCTTCTTGAAGCCGTTAGAGTATAGTATAGTCCTAGAGACGTATGCTTTATACAAAAAAGAATATAAAAAAACCTGAAAATGATCTAGTTATGTTGTTTTCAAACCCTTTAGGTTTTCAGTAGTCACCCTGTAGTACGTTGTAGTTACAAAATAAAGTTCTTTAGAACTCAAATTGCAATTATATAATATGATTATGATTTTTTTTTTCATTTTGAAAAACAAAATTTACCAATATTTTTATTCGTGATCCATACATCAGATCATCTTATTCAATTATTTATTTTTCTAGCATATAAGCAATTAAAACCAAATTTCATCCTGCTGTAAAATTACTATAAAACAGAATTCTCTAGATTAAAAATGGATCAACTTTTGATAAAGAATTTTAATTTATATACTATTCACTGTAAATTTTTGAGAAGAAGCAAAAGAATTATTTCAAATCATGCAAGAAACTAAGTTATCTAATCTATCCGAGTTACACACAAATGCAAGACTAGATCCTTAAAATCAAGAAATCTGCATAAATTTTGACAAGATTTGAATAGAAAAATGAAAAAAAAAAAAAAAAAAAAAAATTGAAAGGTTCACTATAAATTCTTGAAAAGAAATAAATATAAGGAAAAATAACCATTTTCTTTCCCATATTCCAACGTTTTTTATGAACTGTTTTTCAAACTATCCATGTTAAGAAACGTATTTTTTTAACCTCGCACATATATCAATTACTGTGAAGGCTCTTAAAGGCAAAGGAGATTGCATAAAAAGTTCTTTGGAAGGTGCCATGTGATTTATGTTCCTTTCGACACCCTTTCAAAAAGAGATTTCTTTGTCGTAATGGTAGGTGAGCGCCAAGGTAGGAATTTGTCAGTGTTCTTGACAGGGGTTATCATTGATGACTAATAACAATGTTGGTTTTTATTTCGAATTTTCTATTTTTAGACCAGCGAAATGGACAAAACGGTCATGAATGGGTTGTCAAAAGTCAGCCGTAATGGATTTACTAGAATGTGTTGTTAAAGGGTATCCTGAATAAAATTTGTATGAAATATAAAAAGGAGAGATAAGTTTGATTTTTTTTTAAATATACTTTAGTTTTACTAGAAGAAAATGAAAGGAAATTGATTCTTAGTAAAATTAAAAAAAAAAAAAAAAAAAAAGACGAATTTTTAAATAAAAATTCTTTTAAAATTGTAGTATTGAGACAAAGTAAATGCTAAAATTGGAAGTGTGGGCACAGATAAAAGATTTGTATATTTTTTTTTTATGACATGTGGATGTTTTTCAATCTTTAAATTTTAAATCGTATTTGATCTTTTTTAATTTAATTATATTTTAATTAAGGTAAAATGTATATAAAAACATATACATATAAGGTCTTTATATGTATATATTTTTAAATTATTTTTGAATTTAATAGTTAAATAAATTAAAATTACATACAGTTCGCATTGCTAGCTATAGATAATGCCAGTTTTAATAATTATAAGTAAAATTCATTAGGTATTTGATTATTTCGAAAATTTGATTATTTCTGAAGATGAAATTCTATTTTAAATAATTTCTAACTTTCTTATATCATATACAGACACCAATTCATACTCATACTCACACACACACACACACACACACACACACACACACACACACACACACACACACACACACACACACACACACACACACACACACACACACACACACACACACACACACACACACACACACACACACACACACACACACACACACACACACATATATATATATATATATATATATATGTAATGTATATTTTAAAGCTACAAGGATAAAAAAAAATTTAAAGGATTTATTATGGCAATATTTAAAAAGAAAGATTTATTTATGTAAGAAAGAGAATTTATTTAAGAATTGTAAACTGTAAAAAAATATACTACTATGAATATTTAGTACAATTTAATTTGGTGTTTAATTTTGTACATAAAAGTATGTAACTTTTAATTTTAAATTGTATTATATTAAAACTTAAGAAAATGAACTATAAATTTCCTTAGTAAAAATTTTTAAATTTCATTTTAACAATAATTAAACATTTTTGCAAAAATTGACAATGCTATATTTAAAGTGTTACTACTGAATACTAAATTAATAATATTTAATGCTTTTTATCAAGCAACTCTTCAATAAAAGTCTTTAAACTTACGAACTATATCATTAGATGTTAAAAGAGGATTTTGCTTACTTCAAAAGAATTTCCAGTTCCGAAGTAAATGGGTACAAAAAGCTAGCCAAATAATGCACGTCGTGTACATGGTGAATCCTATAAACTTTGATTCATTAAAGTTTTCTGGTATCTTCCTAGTCTTGACAGCATAGACCGTGCAAATGGTGATCAGGAGCATGTTATAGATGAGCGACAGCAGGAACGAAGAGTCCCGGATACTACACTTGAGAATGACCTGGTTCCTCTTCCCGTCCGGAGAGTACTGCCGGATACCTGGAGGCTCCAGCAAGAACCAGACTGCTGTTCCTATCACCTGGACGGATATCAGCACCGAGGCGATGGCCAGTTGGGACTTGGGACTAATGAAGCTGGGACGACGGGCTGACCGTCGGGCACTCTCGAAGATCCTCGAGATGCGATTGGTCTTGGTAAGCAAAGATGCGTAGATGATAGAGAACGAGAACCCTATGCCAAACCTCTGCAGGCCGCAGAAGATTCGCGTCGGTTTGGCGAGCATCACGAAAGTCATGAAGTAGCACAGCATGATCCCTGTCAGCAACAGGTAGCTGAGTTCACGACCCGCTGCCTTCACAATGGGGGTGTCATTGTTGCGGAAGAATACCACCATCACCCAGAAGGTAAGCAGAATTCGAAAGTGGCGATGGTCATTGGCACGATGGCAAACAGAGAGTCCCACCTCATGTATTGTTGATCAAGATCGTAACAACTTTGCTTGTGTGGGTAAGGCCATCTGCCATGGCCACAGTCCATACAAGTAAATTCATCTTGAACATATTCCCAATCTTGACATTTATGACAGATCCAACAGCAGACGTCGCCCGACTGGGTAATCTTCACCTCGCCTATTTCACAAGGTTGGGAACATACGGAAGAAGTCAGTTTGCCAGAAGGCCACCAGCGCACATCATTAAGGTCCATGTGCAGGCCGTCGAACCATTTGCCAACTACCTTGTAGTGGTATGTGCTTGTGTTTTCATCTCTTTGGTAGTTGTAGATAGTGTATCGTCCCAGGCCATCACCCTGTCTGTCGAATTTAACTTGATTGCCTGCAAGATCTGCAATGCAAAAAATACAAATCAATCTTTCATTTACGATTGGACATTCGTATAAAGCTGCAAGTTTAACAATCAACATATTTGAAATTTTACATTTACAAAAATAGGATTATTGTATGTATTGTATACCTATGTATTGTTTTATACAAGTTAGATAAACTTCAAAGAATTTAATGGCAATTGGAAATTTTCTTTAAAGCCCCTGCATACGTTACTTTTTTTTTTTTTTTAAAATTATAAGCATTTTAAAACCTTTACACGAGCTATTCACAAAATTGTAGAAATGGTGAACCTGGTATTGATTGACATTTGAAAGAAATAGCTCAGAAGTATGCAGTTTGACTTAATAATAATAATAATAATAATAGTCTATAGTAAGCAATTTGATTTAAAAGACATTAAAACATTATGATTATTGTGATATTCAAAGTTATACAATAATTTGTAATTTAAATAGATAATTAATAAAATTGGGGAATGAAAAGATAGTAAAAGAAAAGGTTTAATTGCGCTTTGAAGAAAAAAATTTCTTAAAAATATATTAAACGAGCTATTTGTTGAATTCTTCAATTTATTAACAACTCATATTAAAACATAACTCATATTATAGCAAAAATTAAATAGCCTGATATGTAAGATGTTTAACTTTATTATTAAACTTGAGACTATTACATATATATTTTATTAAAGTATTTAATTATTTCTGATAAGCGAAATTTGATAATAAAGATTTTAAATGTATTATTCAAATACATAAACTAAAAAAATATTAAAATTAAAGGGATATTTTTTACAAGGAACACATAAGAATCAAATTTCATCATGAATAAAAAGATTAGATACTGAAAGAAAATTAGATACTGACGCAAAGAAGGATGAAAAATGTTCAAGCTAAAAAAAAAAAAAATTCTATTAATCCAATCTCATTAGCTTTCTGAAGAAATACATTTTCCATAATTATGAAAAATTAATTGAAATGGATGAAATAAATTATCATTTAAAGATTTAAAATATGAACTTGGAGAGAAAATTGAACCTCTCAAAAGTTAATTAATTTGATTTTTCTTCATTCCTAATTTTAATTAATAACTTTTTAAGTTCAAAGCACTTAAAATCTCACGTTATATTTAAAAAAAAAAAAAAAAAGTAAAGGATTTTCCTTATATATTTCTTAGAATTTATTTATTTCTATATTCGTATTAAAAGAACTACTTAAATGTAAAATTAGAAAATTATTTTTGTAAAATACAAAAGTACGCTATATTTAGAAAAAAAGATTTTATTAATATATTTCTTAGACTTTACTTATTTCTGTATTCACATTAAAATAACTACTTTAATATAAAACTAGAAAATTATTTTTATAAAATTCAATTTTGGTTACGCATAAAAGTAAGTTAAGCAAAAATATGCACACAATTTGTTTTTAATTTTGATATTAATCTGAATTTCATAATTTTGGAAATAAATGTCGAATCAATTTTTTCGACATCTATTCAATAATTTTAATTAAATGTTATAAATAAATAATTTATTTATAAAAAGTTTCAATAACTTTCTGTCATGAATGAAAATAATAATAATAATAATACTTTATCAATATAACAAACCGATACAATTTTTTTATTTTATAATGAATTTTCACTGGAGCTTTATTCATTAACATTTATTTTATGTGATTAAAGAAATTAATTTTCAGTAATTTTTTGAAGCTTTTTATTTATTAAAATCAAATGTCTATTTATTAAAATTATTTGTGTCAGTAAAAAAAAAAAAATACTTTTAATTTAAAATGATGACTTAAAATTATGAATTGTGCATAATTACGGCGATATTTGTTTTTATTTGACAAATTTAATGGTTAAAAATTTTTCCGCTTTTTTCATTCTTGGCTTAACTTTCAGCAAATAAAACCAAATAAATTTTAAAACCAGGATGATACGAGATTAGGAAATAAAACACAAATGCTAATTTTTAAACAATCAAGCTTATAGATTGAAATATCATTTACTTTTTCTAATGCTAAATTAAACTCTAAGTAATTTATTTCCGGAAAGGTATCATCTTTTTCATGTTTTCATAATTATTAATGAACACAAAATATAATTTTGACTTCATTATTCACTGTGATATATTACTTTCAAAAAATTTCTTTAATCGGAAAACCATTATTTCGACATCATGTCGTTCATGAGAAGATAGTGCGATATTTTTCATTCGTTGACACTCAGTTATTAAAGGGAAAAAATTGGGTTTTTAATTTTTTTTCAGGACTTAATCAATAACTTTTGAGTTAATTGATGTTTTTCGCTCAGGGACTAAAATTTATATAATTTTTATTTTAAAGCGCAGCTGAGAAAATTAATGGTTTCTAAATTACAGATAAAATACTTTTAGTTACATTAAGCAAAAACGATAATAACACGTTTAAATGAAGTTACTTCTGATTTTTATAGTGATGTAAAAGTTTATTTTTGACTCACTGACATTTTACGGGGATGTAAAAATTGAATGAATTAAAAAAAAAAAACTTGTAAAAATCAGAGAATAATATTTATGTACTAAGCTTTTAAAGTATTTTTAGTATGACAATTAACTTTTTATTTTAATGTTTTTGCTATTAAAACTGAATTTCATTATAAGTATTAATTTGAAAACTTTCGATAAGATTTAACATTTTTAAAATTGCATTAACATATTGTTGTTTACGATTGCCGGGCACTATGCCACTATTCACTACTATAACAACAAGTATGTTGGGCTTGGTTTATCACTCTACGGTTATTTTGTGCACACTTTGGGCTAATTAGACTGGGACCTACAGTTGTGGATTCCGAACCACTAATAAACATCCACGCCAAAAATATGTCCGCGTTATCCAATTTATAGTTACTAGCCACCAGATGGTGCTGCAACATTTCATTTTATACACCGTTCAAACGATATCCATGAAAATTAGTATGAACATATATTGGAACATAGAGAATATATTCACGATACGTAATTTTCTACAATTGATTGATTTTTGGCAGGACAACGTATGCCGGATTCAGCTAGTTTTTTATAAAATTTTTTTAGTATTATTTTTTATTTGTGAAGAATAATAATTTTCAGACTGAATAGAAGTATGAAAATTCTTCATATACATAATGATTTCTTTTATAAAGAGCAAGATGATATTTAAATGACATAAATAAGATGCATAATGAAATTTCCTTACGAATTTCTACATTAGATCTAGTTCTTCTACAAAAACACTATATACTCTAACTTTAATGCAATACAGGCACGCAAAATTGTTACACGAAAGCAACAAAAAGTTTAATTATTTGGTCGGATGATTTCTTTTGCAGATAATTTTATTTAATTGTCCCTGAAACGATAGGGCGTAGCCGTTAGGCATTGGAATAAAAATAAAGTCGCTGTTTAATCTGCTAAATTTAGACTTGTTAGATCGTTAAGCAAATTATAGCGTCCTTTTATTCCCAATTTTAAATGCACACGTTTAATTTTAAAGGTATCATCAATTTGATAAAATTTAAGAAAAGATTATTATAAAATGGCTAATATTATAATAAAATGATTAAGTGTTAATAATTAATATTATGCTATCATAATTATATGATAAAGTTATATCATGGACATTATTATATTATTAACATTACATTATTATATTATTATATTATTAACATTACATTATTATATTATTATATTATTAACATTACATTATTATATTATTAAAATATTATGGACATATTTATTATTTATATTATTAACATTATGTTATCGATAATTATCAATAATTAGCAATTAATTAATCATAGCTATATCATAATGTAATGTTAATTATTGATTATATTAATTATTTTTATAGTTATCGTAAGACGAATTACTTAAATTAAGATAGACTTTGTTTACATGGTAAAATATGACAAACACAATTTATGTGTGAAGGAGAAATAGAAAATCAAAACCATAATAGTGATTCATAACACAGAATAGCATATAGAAATAGCATATATAATGTTTAAATTTTGTTTCAAATGCAATTAATTTTTCAGAATATAGAAGGACTTATAAAAATCAATTGAAAATTTTCAACCATTATATTTCATTTAAGTGATAAATTAATTTAATGCTCATGTTTACTTTATAAAAATACAGATTAGAAAATACAAAAAATTAAATGAAATTATTTCTATTAGTGAAACTTAAATATAATTTGAGAATTATTTATATTAGATTCCGCTTGAATAAAAAAAAAAAAAAATTCATCTTATGTAAGCATTGATAATATTTATTCTATTTTATAACAGTATTTCGCAACATATTGCAACATTAGACTGTACATAACTCTTTTAAACATGGACTTCAAAATTTTTTAAAATTTCCTTTGACAAAAAATTGTAAAACGAACTTGTTTTTTTTACACTGTAAAAACGCTTTTGTTAAACGCTTTTGTTAAAATTAACTATCAAAAAGCTCAAAAATGACGAATTTTTATTGGAAGAATTTGTTATTTTATATTACGAAACTTTATAACATCTAAAATAAAATAAAATAAAATAAATAAATATATATAAGGTAGAAGAAATAAAGTATTTCGAAACATTCCATATGGCTTTAATGGAATAAGAAAATCAATAGAAAGTGACTGTCGATTGCTAAAAGCCATTATTTACTAGTGCCAGTAGAAACCATTATTTACTAGTGCCAGTGGAAACCATTATTTACTATTGCCAGTATGTGAAATTTATTTTTATATGCCATACTAATATTTTACATTAACTAAAAATACAATTTTGTACAATATTTTAAAACTAGTATGCCTGTATATTTTTCTTAAATAAAAATTGGCTAAAACTAAAATATAAATTGAGGGCATGATTCCCATTAAGTAAATATTTCTTCTAAATTTCCATATTTGCTTTAAATTAAATTATGCATGAATATTATTTATCTTTATTAAACAGTGTAAAGATCATCCCTAAAAACCAAAAGAAGTTTCTTTTTATGCTCATCACAAATAAATTACTCATTGATGAATAAACTATTTAAAATTGTTTTCGAAAGGGTTCCTTGCAAATTAAGGATTTAATACTAGTGATAGCCCGATTTTGTGGCCTATCGTGCAGTAGTAACGTGTGCAGGTAATGTGTACTAATGTGTAATACTGAGCTCCGAATTCGTTGGTGGCGTCCAATGCTGACACTGCTTTCACTCGAGGGTCCTTGTGACTATGTGTATCAAGTTCCTAACCGATAATTAAACTGCCTGGTGTGAATTTCCGAGTTTTCCAAATGCGGAAATTGCCTTACGGCAGAACGCTTAAGGGTAAATTGCTGGCAGTTGCCCTTAAACGCTCTGCCGGAAGGCAATGTCCTTCTCTCATCAACCATCAGCAGGTTGTTCATGGATGATGTTCAATAAAATATCAGAAGCAAAATTTTTATTAAATCGATTAACTGCTGATTTTTACCGATAACATTGTATTGGTGGTGAGAATCATAAAATCAAGAGCTAGGGCGTTGCTGAGCTTTATAATCAACCTCCCGCCCCCTCCAAAAAAAAACTATATTTCATTAATTACAAATATCAATCTTGATCCTACTTATCTTGAAACTGGGGATTAAAGATTTGAAACAGATTCAGATTTCACTTATCCTGTGTCAGAGTTCATCATAAACCTGAACTTAAGTATATCTTCTGCTAATAAAGCGTTTTGTGAATTAAGAAGTTATATTAATATCAATTAACATTATTACGCCCTTTTTTAATTCTTAAAATCTTTCAATATATCAAACACAAAATATTTTTCGTTCAAAAATCTTGTTCACTCTATTTTGACTTCTGTTGTTAGATACTTGAATCATGACCATGAAGAGAAAAGATTCAGAGCCCTTTTGAATGTAGTTTCAAAAAGTAATTTTGGTAGAATTAAGTGTGTGCAACATCGAGTCATACAAAATGTTCAAAGATCCAAGGTTGTTCACGTATTAAGCTGAGAGCCTCAATTGGTTTCAGCATGCTATTCATATAAATAAAAGCTGCGCATTGAGAAAAAAATTATTTTACTTGATCAATTATTACTAGAAGAAAGGAAAAGATCCAGATCTCTTTGAGTAGATACTTTTGAAGAGGATTGCTTAATCCTTAGAAAAATGGAAAAGATTGGAAACATCTAATTCGGAAGTCCTTGATTCATCTTGGATTATCGTGGCATGGATGATAATGGAAGACTGTATTATTGCAACAAAGATCCAGATCTCTTGGATCGCTGTTGAAGAGAACTGCTTAAACCTTAAAAAATTTGTGAAAGTTTGGATAGAAATAATAAAAAAAAAAAGTCTGGGAAATGTATAATATGGAAGGTTTTGATTCATTTTGGATTGTCGTTCCCTGGACGATAATGAAAGAGTGTATTATTGTAATTCTATAATGATTTTACCAGTATATCATTACAACAGATTAAGTAACTGGTAAAATGAGATGTGAAGTTTTGCATTTAACTTTGAATTCTTCAGCTTTTCATAATTAATTAAAATTTGAATAATGAAATTATAATTTTATATTAAGTTCTCGATAATTTACATTGAGTTTTATTTTTTTATTTAAAACACATCTAATACTAGAAAGATACAAAACTCCTATATTGGTGTTCAAATCTTGTTTTTAGACATTGGACTGTTCATTGGACATTGTGTTCCGCTAATGCATGCTTTGAACAGCACACTGATGAGAATAAAAATTATACTTTTCGGAAAGACCTTTAGGGATAACTACTCAGCATATGTAAATTGTATGGGAGATAACATAAAAATTTCATCTAGGTAGCATGACAGCGAAACATTTACATACGTTTCCATAGAGTTTCCTTATTTCTGAAAAAGAACATCTTTAAGACATGGCAATAATGGATTCGAACATTCATTACTCTCACATTTGCTGCTTGCACTGGCACTGATCATTGAAATGGCACTGATTACCATTGCACTGGCACTGATGCATTACTGATACTCGAGTTGGTTATAAAATTTAACATATATCTTATCAATGTAGAAAATTTTGTTAAATAATTTTAATGCAACTTACATTCTCTTTATGATAAACACAGCGAAATAATATTTATATTTTAATTCTATGCATTAACATGTTTTATTTTTTATGCATTTTTGCTTAAAATTTAGTTTTTATTATAAAATATACAGAGTAAGGTGCGTAAATGTTTAATGGTATAATAATAACCCTTTGATATTTCAGTAATCTAGTGTTTCATATAATATTCTTTAAAATTTATGTTTTATAAAAGAAATAAAGAAAAATAGGACCAATTTTTAGTTTCTTCTTAATAGCTTAACAATCATTAATTTACAATTATGTTTAGATTATTTTTATAAATGACAAATTAATCTGCTTAAAAGAAGCCCTTTTGAAATTAGTTCTCTCAATATTTTCTTTATTATATTTCATGCTACGCCTTGTCTGGTTTTTATTATTTTTTCTGTTCTTAAGTTGTAATTTTCAACACGTACTTTCCAAAATCAATTCATTGATTTACGATACGAGATTTCTTCTCAGAATGAGTACTTTTTGGAAAAAAAGGAAAAGTTGTTTCTTGATGATTTAGTGCATTTCAAAATTAAAGTTAGAAAATATTTTTCGCTGACTAATGCATTTTGTTGCTGCTCAATTTATAACAGTAGCATTATCATCAATAAATGTGTTGTACTTGCAATCACTGGTAAAAATATAGAGATTCCAATATGTTTGGCTCTATTGCATTATATTGTATTCTTGCAATCATCTGTAAAAGTGTTGGGTTTCTATACAATTGCTTTTAACGTGCCTTATTCTGTTTTCCTTTTTTTCTGATCTATGTTCAGTTTTCCGTTGTTCATATTGTGTTTTCATATTTTTCATTATTTCATATTCTGTTTTCATTTTTTTTTTTCTGTTGCGGTTCAGCTTCTTTGCAGTTGTTCTTATTGAGTTTTTAAATTTTTCATTATTTCATATTTTTGTTTTCATTTTATTTTGTTTCCTTTATTCAACTAAATAAATTAACTATATAAATTAAATAAACGCATTTTTAATATTTTTAATCAAGGTAAAAGGATTTCCACTGTTGTGTAGTTCAAAAAAAAAATTGTGCCATATTATTATTATTGTTTAATAGAAAAAAAGAATATTTATTGAGAATTTGATCGAATTTCATTCAATTAAATAGTTTATTTAGTTTGGATACACTTTTATTAATAGTTGACTTTAAAATAAATAAATTAGTGGATTTATTTGCTATTATTTTTTAAAATTGTTTAATTAATTACAAGAAAATCAAAGTTGCAACACGAGTTATAGAAAGTACCTATTATTACTTGACATTTTTAAAACAGTATTTAAAAAGCTACAATGTTTAATTTTGTAAATTTAT
>BPLR01012231.1:0-45562 GCA_021605095.1 Caerostris extrusa
ACCGAAAATTGATTCTAAAGCAGAGATTCCAGAAACATTTAAATGTCCACTAAGCATAATTTCGCCGAACACATTGGCGCCCAAATGAATATCTATTGGTCCAGGCTGGTGACAGTTGACATCTGCTAACTGCAATTGTTTGAATGTTTTCAAAACAGATGCACCACTGGACATTGAGGAAGGTCACAGGTGATTTTAGGCATGATTAATGCATCAACAGTTATAGATGCGTTTTGTTAAACTGTGATGTTATTTGTAATTTAACCGAACCTGCAACTCTACCTACTTTTTGTGAACTCAAACCGTCTACGCTTATGTTTACTTTAGTGCGATTTACTTGCAATAAATTAACGCTACTCTCTCTAATGAATGAGCCTTGACTGGCTGAATCAATAAGTAGCCTAGAATTTGAGAAATGCCATTAAAGTCTTTGACATAAACAAATTGCTGTAGGCAATAAAACCGCTTGTGTGACGGGCACGATTGCATTATTGCTACTAATTGAAGGAAGTTCATTTTCTGTTTGTGAATCAGATTTTGAATCATTTGAATCCTTCCGAACATAAAATTGTATTGTGGGGTTTTGTACAGATTTTGCACAATTTTGCGCGACATTTATCAATCGTATGTGATTTGAATTTTAAGCAGTTACTGCATAGTTTTAATTTTTACAGTATCCCATTTTCTTTGTGAGGGAGTTCCAAAACTATCGCACTTAAATAATCCATAGTGTGTGGAACTTTTGCAATAAGTGCAAATATTAGCTACGATCTGTGAAGAGTACGCAGAATTATTGCTTACTTTTTATCTATGTTCCCCCTAACATCAGAGGAAACATCTGTTTTCTCTTAACACCGCTCGCTAACCCGCGATGAACTTTGAACTCGGGGAAGGACGAAAGTGTTTTGCTTGCATTAGTATTAACTTTTCTTTGACATGCATTAGAACTATTCTCATTCTTTCTGAGTTTTCCTTAATTCATATTTTAACGTAATTTTTAATGAATGTTATTTAAAAAAAGTTCATGAATTTCCTGTTCATATTTATCAAATTCGTTATCTAAACAAGAACAAAAAGAATATCATTTGCCAATTTATTTACTTCGTAAAATATTTAAAATAACGTCAATATTCATAAATATTTAAAATTTATTTAAAATAACGTAAATATTTTAGATATTGATCTAAAATATTTACGTTATTTTCATGCTCTTCAATAACAGAAATAGAATTTTCTTGGTTTTGTAAATTATCTACTTTAGTAATTAATCGAGTTAGCTTACCTTTGACAATTCGCTTGGGTTTTGAAGACCTTCCATGTTGTGGTTTCGTGACCTTCCACAATGTAAGTACGATGCTGTGAGATGCGATGCTACGCACTTTGTTGAGATGCACGATGCAATATGATTATGATGATTTGATTATGACTATGCGTTGTTACGCACTTTGTTATGGTGTACACAATGCGTCGTTACGCACTTTGTTATTTTAGTTCCGTTGAGCAAATATTCGAAATTGTTGAGTACAAACGCTTTCGTCGACCTCCCCACTCATCTAAAAAGTATGTCTGCTGGAATTTTTCTGCAGCTTGACGGACCATCTGGTGAGGATGAAAAGGAGAGAGGCACAACGTTCTTGTACGACATTTATTACTCAACTAAGAAACGATACATGGAGAAAAACACTTGACAAAACAAAAAAGCGCCCTCTTACGGAGAACGAAATATTACATAAAAGAATGTAAATACGGTTACGGTCTGAACAATGGGTAAACCAAGTTGTAACTGGACGTGGTTGGGTTGAGAATCTGGAGACACAGGTTGGAGAACTCACAGCTTTATTAGCACATGCACAAACACCACACACATATAATTAGAAACATACACTATTTACTATATTTACAGAAATGTAATTATAGATTAGTGGAAGGACTCCACTTCTAAGCCAAAAACCCGATACTCAGGTACCCCAGTCTGCGCGAAATATACTTTATCTCCGGGTGAGAGTCTGTAGACCAACTGACCCTTTTTTCTGAATTCGTAGTGCGTACTGCGCCAGTGGGTTGAAGGAAGCGTGATTATGTAAATATCATTAAAAAAAAAAAAAAGAAGAAGACTTAAAATATATGTGGTTTAAGGAAACTTACAATTTTTTTGTTGAGCCTGTCATTTAGTTTTGCGCATCAAAACGAACAGCATTAACTTATTTTCAACTTTATTATTAATCAGAACGATTTTTTAAAAACGTTTATTTCACTTTATCAGAATTTACAACAGAATTTAATAGCAGACAACACTGCTACCAGTGCAAGTATTTTTCTTCAACTCACTTCCTCTATGTTCATAATAATATTTATGGCAACCCTCGCCAAAGAGAGCGCGCCAATGTTTTTACTAACGGAAAAGCGAGGGGGGATTACATTTGCCACAACGCGTCGGCTATTACAATAGTCATTTTCAACCACATAAACTTACAAGAGTACTATAATTGTTCAGCTTGATAGACAAGATCTCAAACATGGCCTATAATAGTTTCATTGCGAATCGTGACGTTATTTTATCGATATGAGTTTATTTTAAATCAAATTAAAATGTAGGAAGACAGAACTTCATATCAGACGCGTGATTTTATCAGTGGTAGAAAGGGCTACTGACAACCAATGATCAATAGATTACTAGGTTTACGTATATTACTTCCATTTTGGGATCTAATATACGTAAACCTAATATTTTGGGTAAACCTACAAACCCAATCCATCCCCCGTAAACCTAGGGGATGGATTGGGATGGGGCCTGAATGGCCGAGTGTCAGCGCTCTGGCGCTCTGTACCACTGGTTTTGTGTTCAAGTCCCGGCAGTGCCATGGATGTTTGTAGTAGTTCGGAATCCACTTTAAGCAGTAGATCACGATTTCATATGACTGTAAAGCGTCACAGAGCCCAATAAGTCTTCTCACACATATAATTCCTAAACTGTAAAGGGACAACTGAGCTCTATTTGCAGTGATGTGACTCATATGGCTGTAGAGTGTCACGGAGCCAAGTCAGACTTCCACCTACGGGTGGCTCAATCACAATAGAAGCTTTCACCTTTCCCTTCCACCATGAGTCCATACGGGTTCTGGATTGGTCTAGATGTCTACCAAGAAGGATAAGAAACAATACTTTTGATATATTTTTGCGCCATTATTAATATTTTAATCAACTCAAAAACAAGTCTGCTACATTCCCAAAGTAGGTGGTGAAGTTAAAATTAAGGCGAATGATGCCTAATTTAATTATTTTCCAGGCCAGCATTGATTTCTCATTCAAAACTCATGCTGGTTTAAAAATGACATTCATTTGGCCTTCGAAGTATGTAAAAACAATTAATTTTCTCAGTTTATTTTTAAAATGATTTCATTTTAAATAAAATCTCTTTTTATAATTAATTAATTAGATACAGAAGGACAATATTTAATCAAGACAAATAATTAAAAAATAGATTTTTTTAAAAAAAGTGCATTATGCTTCGATTTTCTTGTATGTTTTTTTTTTTTTTTTACAAAAATATGAGTACCCAATAAATTTGACGAAAATGCTATATTGTTTTAAAACTGAAAAATATCAAGAGCAAGTACACTGCAACAAAAAATTTTTTTTCTTTTCTTGAAATATGGCTTAATTTGTGAATCGTGCTTTAGAACATCTGTTTTTGACAAAAACTTATTTGTTTGCAATCTTTTCGGGATAATTAAAATGATTTTTTTTTTTGTCGTTTTCATTAAAAATGTTTTGATTAGATTTAATTAAGTTAGCAAGAATCGATAAATTTCTAAATTAAGCAATTTTTTTTTTTTTTTTTGGAGGATTACTTTTTGTTTAATTTTTATCCTCAACTCCAATTAAGAAATCGTTTTATAATGACAATATTTAGATTATTATGAATTCAAAATTATACAGACGTTGAGTTATTGTGTATTTTGTTTATAATTAACACTATTGTAAATATTCTGTTTTACTTAAGCTCCATGTAGCCAGAGGTGGCACCAGCAGCTAGAGTGCATGGTGGCTTAAAATTAATGAAGATGTCCATTGCAGTCACTTCTTTTAGAAGCTAGGAGATTCGATGACAAGTAATACGTGGGAGAGTTGTTTTTCATACAACATACGAATTAGGTTTAGTTACTTTTAAAAATAAAATTCTACCAAATAAAAAAAATCATTGAACTGTTCGTTGTAAAATGAATCGAAATTTTGAGTGGGGATGAGATCAGGTTTCCGATTAGCTAGCGTTCTATGACGAGATTTTAGTCTATGGTGGAAATCCCACATTTAAAAGTTGTCGTGGAAGATCTAATTTCCTCAAATTCATCTTTGGGATATTGGTGACATATATTTATGTGGGCACGATGTCGCTATTTAATACATAAATTAATTTATGGTCCATTGATGATGAACATAATATAGCAGATGTCGCTAGCGAGTATGTTGCAGTCTAAGTTTTGGAAAAAGCAGAAGATTTGAGGGAAATTTATTATCTGCAGTCCGGATTTTCTAGTTAATTGCCTGACTCGTGGGACAATGTTAATATACGCAGTTAGCGATGCAGAAGAGCCAATGTTCTAATTCACTGACATGATGAACATGAGGCTACCCGATGTTATATAAAAATAATTAGAGCTATCAACAAGACTTTAATTTCTGTTAATGTTTTTGAGATATTTCACGCAAATGAGTAGCAGGTATCCTTAAATGTCTCCCAGAAGTCCATGTCATCTCCTCATCACTCATTGGTGGACTGTTCTTGGCATACATGAGCCTCACTGATGTTCAAAGGAAACGTAAAGGTAATCTACAACAGTTCAATTCCGGTTAGTGTTGGTGAGAAATTTCACGAACATTCGTAACAGGTATTTTTAAAAAGTCTCCCTAGAAAGACATGTCCTCCTCATCACCGATTGGTGAACTGTTTGTGGCACACATGAGGCTAACCGATGTTCAATAAAGAAAACGTCAGATAATCTACAAGCATTAAAAAATAGCCCTTTCATTTAGGTTTCTATTGTCAAATTTTCAATCGAGATTTTCCAGTTCGAAACGTAACAGGTTATAGACTAGTGTTATTAGAAGACAAACATTTTGAAATATATTATACCCTACTTAACTAAAAGAAAGCACGAATTCTTTTTTGCTGCTACGATTATAAATAACATTATTATGCCCACTGATTATATCTTTAATAGCACCCTATTCCTTCCCCGCCCTCCTAATTTATCAGGGCTTTTGCATCCAACTCAATTTCGTCAACGGTCTCTTTTAGCGTGCGGATTACCCAAATGACAGTCCAAAAGGGACGGTTTCGGGAATCTAATCTTATTTCGACAAGCTGTAAAAGTTTTTACGACTCATAAAGCGGCGCATTTAAAGCAGCTCCCGCAGTATTTAATGCCGCACAAATGTCGGAAATTTATGTTTTATTTTCGAAAATGCCTTAAACGGACATTTCCTTTTGGAAGCGCTTTCACTTATTTTTTTTATGCCTCATGAATTAGGTTTTATGTAATGATTTTGGAGCGCAAAAAAAGGGGAGAACTGTCCACCGTAAAGGATTTAAGGAAGAGATCATGGCACATCCAAGTGGTGGAAATATTCTAATTTCTTTCGAAATCATTTCCTGTTTACTAATTCTTAGGTGTATTTGTTATGTGTAGGGTTTTTGTAAAGTGAAGACTTAGGGATTAGTGCGTTATTGTTTCTGCGTTATAAACGTTTGCCAACATAGGAAGGCGGAGAAGAGGAAAACCATGTCCTCACCACAACACCCATTGATGGACTGTTCATGCAATATATGAGGCTCAATGGTCTTCAATAAAAAACATTATGTAATCGGCAACAGTTTAATTTCCGGTAGGTGTTGGTGAGATATAATTTTGAAATGTGGAACAGGTATTATATAAAGTCTTTCCAGAACGCCATGTCCTCTCCTCATCACCCATTGGTGAAATGTTTATGGCATACATAAGGCGAACCGCTGTTCAATAAAGAAAATGTTAGGTAATCGACAGCAGTTCAATTCCGGTTAGTGATGGTGAGAAATTTCAAGGAAAAAGAGGAGCAGGTATTCTGCACAGAAGGTCATATCCTCTTCCTCAACTCCCATTGGTGGACTATTTATGGCAAACAGTAGATCAATCGATGTTCTATAAAAATGTTAGCTAATCGACATGAGTACAATTCCTGTTAGTCTTGGCGAGAAATATCATGAAAATGCTTAGCAGGTATTCTTAAAAAAGTGTTCCCAGAAGCCAATGTTTTTCTCCTCATTACCCATTAGTAGACTGTTTATGGCATTCATGAGGCTAACCGGTGTTCATTACAGCAAATAATATGTAAAAGAACTTCATAGCCTGCGGATTATTTAAAACTTCATAGTTCATTTCGACAAAGGTATGGGCAATTTCATTTAGGTTTTCAGTTATGGAATTTTGAACTGAGATTTATCAGTTTCAAAACATAATATGTTATAGGTTGTGCTCTTAAGGTCCCAAAACGTTTTGAAATATATTACACATTCTTAACTAAAAAAGCACGAATTCTTTGGTGCAGCTTTATGATTATAAATAACATTATTATGTCGTTGATGATATCTTTAATAGCACCTATTTAAGCCCGTCCTTTCCCTAATTTATCGGGTGCTTTTTTGCATCCAACTCAATTTCGTCAACGGTCCCTTTTTACCGTCTGCGGATTACCCGGATGACAGTCCGAAAGGGACGGTTTGGGAATCTAATCTTATTTCGACAAGCTGTAAAAGTTTTTACGACTCATAAAAAGCGGCGCGTTTAAAGCAAAACCCCCAGCAGTATTTAATGCCGCACAAACGTCGGAAATTTATGTTTATTTTCGAAAATACCTTAAACGGACATTTCCTTTTTGGAAGCGCTTTCACTTATTTGTTTTTATGCCCATGAATTAGGGTTTTATATAATGATTTTGGGGCGCAAAAAAGGAGAACTGTCCACCGGAAAGGATTTAGGAAGAGATCATGGCCCAGCGAAAGTAGATGACATATTCGATTACTTTCGGAATCATTTCCTGTTTACTAATTCTTAGCGTATTGAAGCGTAGCAGAGTGAGAACTAGGGGATTAGTGCATTATTGTTTCACGTTATGCGATGTTTGCCAACATAGGAAGGCGGAGAAAGAGGAAGACCTTGTCCTCTCCTCAACACCATTGATGGACTGTTCATATGGCATACATGAGGCTCAATGATCTTCAATAAAAAACATTATATGGTCGACAACAGTTCAATTCCGGTAGGTGTTGGGAGATATTCCACGGAAATGTGGAGCAGGAATTTAGAATCTCTCAGAAGGCCACGACATCTCCTCATCACTCTTAAGTGTGGACTGTGTGGGGCACACATGATGAGGCTAACTAATGTTCAATAAAGAAAACGTTAGGTAACCGACAACAGTTTAATTCGGTTAGTGGTGGTAAAAATTTCAAGGACATGTGGTAAACATATTCTTTAATGTCTACCCAGAAGGCCGTGTCCTCTTCTCATTGGTGAAGTATTTGTGGCATACATAATGCTAACTGATGTTTCACAATACAATAATAAATAAATAAAAGGGCTTTATAGCCTGCGGATTAAGTAAAACATTATAGTGCTTTATCTGCTAAATTTTTACATTGTTGCTTAAGTTTTGCACACCACTGTAAATAACATTATTATGGCCATTGATTATATCTTTAACAGCACCCTATTTCTACCCCGTCCTTTCCTAATTTATCGAGGTGCTTTTGCATCCAACTCAATTTTCAATCTTAATTCGACAAGCTGTAAAAAGTTTTTAAGACTCATAAAAGCGGCGCGTTTGGGAAACCCCCACTATTTAATGCCGCACAAACGTCGGAAATTTATGTTTTATTTTCGAAAAAATACCTTAAACGGACATTTCCTTTTTTGGAAGCGCTTTCACTTATTTGTTTTTATGCGCCATGAATTGGGTTTTATGTAATGATTTTGGGGCGTAAAAAAAGGGAGAACTGTCCACCTGTAAGGATTTAAAGGAAGAGATCATGACCCATCAGAAGCGGAGGAAGTATTTTAATTCGTTCCAAATCATTTCCTGTTTACTAATTCTTAGGTGCATTTGTTGTGTGTGGCGTTTATGTAAAAGTGATAACTGAGGGATTAGTGCGTTATTGTTTCTGCGTTATGAATGTTTACCAACATTGGAAGGAGGAGGAAGACCCTGTCCTCTCCTCAACACCTATTGATGGACTGTTCGTGGCATACATGAGGTTCAATGATCTTTAATAAAAAAACCATTATGTTATCGACAACAGTTTAATTCCGGTAGGTGTTGGTGAGATATTTCCAGGAAATTCGGAACAAGTATTCTTTAAAGTCTCCCCATATGATCAGGTCCTCTCCCTCATTACCCATTGATGAACTGTTTGTGGCATACATGGGGCAAACCGACATTCAATTTAAAAACGTTATGTAATCAACAACAGATCAATTACGGTTAGCGTTGGTGAGATATTTGAAGGACTTGCGGTAAACGTATTCTTTAATGTCTACCCAGGAGGCCATGCCCTCTTCTCATTGTTGAAGTATTTGTGGCATACATAAAGCTACGCTTCAACTGACGTTCAGCTAACTGACGTTAATTCGCAGGGTATAAAGTCCTTTTATTTAATAAAAAAGGACTTTATACCCTACGAATTAATTAAAAACGTTATAGTGCATTTCGACAAAGATACAGACACTTTCATTTACATTTTCTGTTATCGAGTTTTGAAAATTTTCAGAATTTTCAGTTCGAAAACGTAATAGTTTATAGGTTGTGCTATTAGAGTTCCAAAACGTTTTGAAATACATATATTATAACTACTTAACAAAAGAAAGCATGGTTCTTTTCTGCTACTATGATTACAAATAACATTATTATGCCCATTGATTATATCTTTAACAGCACCCTATTTCTACCCCGTCCTTTCTAATTTATCAGGGGTTTTGCATCCAACTCAATTTCGTCAACGGTCTCTTTTTACCGTGCGGATTACCCGGATGACAGTCCAGGAGGGACGGTTTCGGGAATCTAATCTTATTTCGACAAGCTGTAAAAGTTTTTACGACTCATAAAAGCGGCGCGTTTAAAGCAGGCCCGCAGTATTTAATGCCGCACAAGCGTCGGAAATTTATGTTTATTTTCGAAAATACCTTAAACGGACATTTCCTTTTGGAGGCGCTTTCACTTATTTGTTTTTATGCGCCATGAATTAGGTTTTATGTAGTGATTTTGGGGCGCAAAAGGGGAGAACTGTCCGCCGGAAAGGATTTAAGGAAGTGATCATGGCCCATCGAAGTGGAAGTATTCTAATTCGTTCCTGTTTACTAATTCTTAGATGTATTTGTTGTGTGTGGTGTTTTTGTAAAATGCAGGCTTAGGGATTAGTGTGATATTGTATGCATGTTTGTCAACGTAGGCTTGAGGGTGGAAAGGAAATGACTGGATTATATACAGCAATTTTTAAGCAATTTTATGGTTTTGGACTTTATGCTGGCGTTTCATGTTTAAAACTTTATTAGCTTTGTAAATTGTTATGCTTTTATTTGCTATGAATAATTCTGTCCTTAAGTTGATCGTAAGAATAGTATGAATATTAAATTAATCAGTTCAGCAACATTATCTTAAGTTAATAATAATTATAAATTCTAGATATTAAGGTGAAGATTAATTATTTTATATTTTGCTAAATGTTTTTGTTGGGGTCTGATGTGCCATAGATGATTGTAGTGGTTCAAAAATCTACTTTAAACCGTAGATCCCGATCTCAAATGACTGTACCGCGTTAAGCATAGGGATGATAACCCTACTCCGAAAAAAAAAAATCTCCTGTTTCTAAATCTGCTAGTAGGCAGACGGCCTGGGCCCACCATAGGGTTGTTGCGCCAACAAAGAAGAAAAAAATATTTCTATTAAAAATACCAAAATATTGCCCCTTAAAATTAGATAATTTTGTGTAATTATTTTTAAAACTTTTTATCAGTTATAATTAATAGTTTATAATTCTAAGCATAATTTTTTAAAAAAAAATACGATTTTGATACTATTTTCATTTCTAAAAATTTTATCGATAATATAGTATGAAATATGTTGATTTTAGAGTATATATTTAAAGATCGGTATTAAGTTAATTAAAAAATAATTTATATTGTTTAGAAAAGGAATAAGGGGCCTGATGGACGAGTGTCGAGCGCTCTTCCACTCAGTACCACAGGTTTCAGTTCGAGTCCGGCATGTCATGAATATTTATAGTGGTTCGGAATCCTATATACCGCAGAAAATAATAGGTCAAGTCTAATATTACTGTACATCGTTAGGCGTAGTTCTGACTATACTGCCATGTAAAAAAAAACATCTCGGGCTCGAAACCTGCCAGTAAGCAGACGTCCTTGTGGCCCAGTATGGGACTGGCAAAACGCGCCACTGATGAGCGTTAGGACGGAGGTTTCATCCGCTGGCGTCATTGTTGTAGACATTGTTTCAAAAACGAGGATGTTGAACATCTTGCCTGGGGAGTCGGGCTACCTGGTGGGAGTTTTCCGGGTTTTTCTCCCATAAGATAAGTAAATAGGGGTTCCCTCGGAAGGCACTGCCCTCCTTCTTCAACGACATGGATCAGAAGTCAGACTGCTACCTGCGGGTGCTCCATCATAACAGAAGTTGCCCCTCTCTTCTCTCCTTTCATGATGAATATGACAACAACAACAATAAAAACATGAAAAAAGTGTTGCATGACCTAGAAGCAACGAGCAAATATTTTCATAACTATCATTAACATTTACAAAAATCCCAAGATATCAAAAAATGGACATAACCATATTGGCGACTCGTATAAAAATGACTTTAAAAAATAATTTTTAATAATAAATTACTTATTTACATTTGATGGGACTGTTTTTCATTAAGGAAAATAAATACATTTAAATTGTTTAATTAGACTTTTTGAAAAGCCATTTATTTAAAAATAAATTAATTTAAGATGCACCCTTCATTAAGTATATTTTACAAAATAAAAAAAAGTGTAAATTACGGTAAAATAACTGTAAATTTTTGTAGAAAGGAAAATTACTATAATATAAAAATACTTTATTAATTTTTAATATGCCCAGATTTATCTATACTATCTAAACTATCTCCTGTTTGCTTTTTTGTATTACAAAATAACAAGTATTATAAAAAAAATTTAAGTCAATTCCTACTTTTTTTCACTATATTGCAGAAAGTTCTTTATAAATAATTTTCATTCATTTTTTTAAGTTTATCTGGCGCCATCTGTTGGTGGATATTTGCAACTTAAATCTAAAAAAAACTACAATTAATTAATTAAATTTAATTAATGAATTAATATTTGAAAAAACTGTATTAACATCCAGTATCATCTATTACAAGTTCAAAAAAATGTATTTGAACTTGAGTGGATGAATAAAAAAGTATTTTATGAACGATTGAAAATGTGAACAAGATATATATAGGAGAGTTTGAACTAATAGTAAGAATTGAAAAGAAAAGAATTCAAAGACGCCAAAGACTCCCTTTCCAAATGCTTTAAAATTTATAAGAGACCGTGTTTAAATTATTCAGAAATCTTTTTTTCTGCCTAAAAGTTTTTAGCATATTATGTAATATTGGGATTTCATGAATTTTACCTAAGAATAAAAAAAATTATTAATATTATTAATTATTCATAAAAATTCTTTAACTTTTTTTCATAGAAAAAAATAACTCTCAAATTGCACATACTTTTTAAATATATAATTCACACGATTTTTAAAATTATGAAAAAATACTTCACTCAGAATTCTTAAAGACTTGCAAAGATTCTTAAAAGGAGCAAGATTCCTTAAAGTATTCAAGAGAAGCATGATTTCTGAAAGTCCTAGATCGTGTATTTTATGGTCTTTATTAAATCACTTTATACTGCTTTGAAAAATATAAATTTTAGGTACCTGAATTGAAAAAATCATATTTTCTACACTATTTCGACCTTCGTTTTCAAATATTTTTTTCTTCTTTCTAATGCAGCTGGCAAACACTTAGACAACTTGGTCTTGGATGCCTTAAAGGCAAGCGCTGCGCAGACGTTACTCACTTTGCATTACCCAGGGGGAGCGTGTAACTTGAAGATAAGCCACGGACGCGGAGTAACAATGCCCCCGCAACGCTCTACGATCATATCAGACCGGGACCTACGGCAAAGTGGATTCGAACCACTACAAACATCCATGGCACCGTCGGGACTCGAACCCGAAACCTGTGGTATCGAGCGCCACAGCGCTAGCCACTCAGCCATTCAGGCCCTCGTTTTCAAATATAGAAGACAAAAAAAATGTATACAAATTCCTGGAAAACATAACAAAAAGTATTTTTAAAATTTCACATTTTCCAACAAATTCTATTGCAAATACAAAACCCATCGAACTCATCATGTCTGATTATTAACAAAAATGAATTTCGCAAACTTTTTGAAATGTCCATAAAAATATTCCTCCAACTTCAACCTACTTCCACATTCCCCCATCATAAATGCACACCCAAAGACAACCGACACCTATCCATATATCCTAGATCATGTTTTGTGATCCTTATTAAATCACTTTATATATGCTTTAACGAAATAAATTTTAGTTATTTGAAAAGAAAAGTGATATTTTCAACACTATTCGATCTTCGTTTTCAAATATAAAAGACAGGAAAAAAAAAATTATACAATTTCACGGAAAACACAAAAATTTTTTTTTCAAAATGTTACATTTTCCAACTAATTCTAATTCAAACACAAAATTCCTCGTGTCAGATTATTAACGAAAATGGACTCTACAAAAACTCTTCTAAAAAGTCCATAAATCTCTGGTCCTAGATCATGTGTGTTATGATCCTTATTAAATCTTTTATATTTCTTTAAATGAAATATATATTTTAGTATGTATTTGAAAAAAATGTCATATTTTCAGCACAACTTGACCTCCGTTTTCAAATATATATATATACAAATCTATATAAATTCCCGGATAACCTAAAAAAATAAATAATTTTGTAAATTGTGACATTTTCAACTAGTTCTAATCTCTACAAAATCTACAGAATTCCTCTAAAAGTACATAAATCCCTCCAACTTCAACCTACTTCCACATTCAGCTATCATAGATGCACATCCAAAGATAACAGAAACCTACTTATCTATCCTAGTTCATATTTGATATGATCTTTATTAAATCACTCTATATTACTTTAACTAAATAAATATTAGTTATTTCAAAAGAAAAGCCAGCATTACTCGACCTTCATTTTCAAATAAAAGTATCATAATAAACATGATCGAAACGAGAAAAAAAAATGTAAACAAATTCTGGGAAAACATAAAAAAAAGTAGTATTTTGAAATCGTTATATTTTCCAACTAATTCTAATGCAAAAACAAAACCCATCGAACTTATCATCTCTGATTATTAACGAAAATGAACTCCAGAAACTCCTAAAAAAAGTCCATACATTTCAGTCCAACTTCAACCTACTTTTCCATCATTGATGCACACCCAAAGACAACAGACACCTATCTATCTATCCTAGATCATGTTTGCTATGATCCTTATTAAATCACTTTATATTGCTTTAACAAAATAAATTTTAGTTATTTGAAAAGGACAACACTATTCGAACTTTGTTTTCAAACAGAAAAAAAATCTATACAAATTATCGGACAACCTAAAAAAAGGATTTTTAAATCGGCACATTTTCCAACTAATTCTTCCAAACACACTATCCATAGAATTCATCGTGTCTGATTATTAACTAATACGGACTCCCCAAAACTCCTCTAAAAGCCCATAAACCCCTCCGAACTTCAGCCTACTTCCACATTCAGCCATCATAGATGCACAGCCAAAGACAACAGACACCGAGCCCCCATGCATTTGTAGATGCATCACTCAGCGATTCAAAGACGCGCACAATGCTCACATATGCGCTTTCCATTATGCCACTCCGACGCAGATCTCTGTAAGGTGGGAGTTGCCGTGTTCATTCATATGCATGCGAGTCGCATTCCGTGTTCGGCCTAATTTGTTAGAAGGGTGCCGGAAATCACCGACAGAATCTGTTAGGGAAACCATTTGCCAAATCGACAGCTGGCCCTTTCTCTCTCTCTCTGTCCCTAATGGACTGATCCGTGGTTCTGTTTGGACAAGTGTCGCAACCATTGCAGAGGGAGGGGATGGTATAATAATTAAGTTGAATAAAGCGAAATGTATGCTTAGGAATTGTGGATAATATTGGCTGAATTATGAGTTGCCGATGTAAAGAGATGTAATATTCATGAACAAAAAGTTTATAACTATTTCGGGTAGCTGTTTATAATCTAGTACCTACCTATTTTACCTAGATAACGTAATTGATTATGGAAAAAAATCAACATTATTTTTGATTATTTATTTTTATTATTTGACTTATTTTATTTTTTTTCATTTATATATACATCTAAAAAAAAAATGCTATATATATATATGTATATATAAAAAACATGTGTTTATATATATATGCCAGGGCCTGAATGGCTAGCGCTGTGGCGCTCGGCACCACGGTTCGAGTCCCGGCGGTGCCATAGATGTTTGTAGTGGTTCCGGAATCCATTTAAACCGTAGGTACCGGTCCAGTAGGATCGTAAGAGCGTTGCGGGACATTTTTACTCCGCGTCCATGGCTTATCTTCAAGTTGCACGCACCCTGGATAATGCCAAGTGAGTAACGTCTGTGCATATATATATATATATATTGTTCCAATGCAGCTGGCAAACACTTAGACAGCTTGGTCTTGGGATGCCTTAAGGCAAAGGCTGCACAGACGTTACTCACTTTATATATATATATATATATATATATTGTTCCAATGCAGCTGGCAAACACTTAGACAGCTTGGTCTTGGATGCCCCTTAAGGCCAAAGGCTGCACAGACGTTACTCACTTTGCATTATCCAGGGTGCGCGTGCAACTTGAAGATAAGCCATGGACGCGTGGTAACAATGTCCCCGCAACGCTCTACGATCCTATTAGGACCGGGACCTACGGTTTTTAAAATGGATTCCGAACACACTACAAACATCCATGGCACCGCCGGGACTCGAACCGTGGCGCCGAGCGCCAGAGCGCTAGCCACTCGGCCATTCAGGCCCTGGCATATATATAAACACATGTATTTTTTGCATTTATATATATATATAATATATATATATAATGTTTCAGATGGCCGAGTGTCTGGCACTTAATGCCACAGATTTCGGGTTCGAGGCTCGGAAGTGCCATGAATGTTTATTGTGGCTCGGAATCCACTTTAAACTGTAGGTCCTGGTTTAATATGACGAGTGTTGATCCCTAGACAACCCTACCCCGTAAAAACAAAACATCTTCTGTTTCGGAATTTGCCTTTAGGCAGACTGCCATATTCCAACATGGGCTATAGTGCCATGAAGTTAGTTTCATATATATATATATATAAGCTTATGGAAAGTTTTAATATATATTATAGTTTTCATTTATTAGTTTCATTGGCATTTATAGTTTTCTATTATAAACCATTAATATGTAAGAATTAATAAAAGTATGATATGATTTTAAATATTAGATTTCCTTTGATAATAGACACTATATCACTACCAATAGTCTGTAGAGAATCTCTAATATAAACGTTATAAAACTGCTCTATGAAATATTTAATATCTGTACTCTATAAAACTCATAAATTAAAAAGGGGTCTGATGGGCCAATTGGGTAGCTCTCTGACCTTTAGTACTACAGGCTTTATGTTCGAATACGGGTGGTAGTGTGTATGCTTGTTAGTGGTTCGGAATTCACGTTAAACTGGTGGTTCCGGTCTAATTAGCCCAACGTGCATTAAAAAAATCTGTAGAGCAATAAACAAAACCATAAACTAAATACAAATTTTATTTAATGGGGGTAAAATTATAACAGAGTAAAATTACATTCAATATTACCTATTATGTATATAAGAAACAAAAATGGAGGAGAAAGAAACAGATACTGTTTAAAAAAATGTATTCTAAAAATTTTTACCGGATAATTGAAAAAAGAACTGCATGCAATAATAGAACTAATTATGTGAATAGAACTCAATAAATTATTATTACTTCCTTAAATATTTATTAAATATTAATCTTTCTTTAATACATTTTGACGTTATGTTGGCAATACGTAATATATGGGCGCATGTTGGACAACATTTTCTAACCTTTACCTTAGCATAGCAAATAGTACTTCTTCCACAGCTTAGCTTCTAGCCAGATCTGTAACCGATATACTACACTCAAGAGACAAAACATTATGACCACCCCTACATTTTGCAATGAACTCGCCTGGATGACGTGGTAGGCACGTGATCAGGTGGAAGTGGTATTTAACTGCTGCTGGAGATATATACTACTACTACTACATATATATATACTCAAATAGCAACATTATAACTTTCTTGATTCAAAGGCACGAAGCTTAGAGGCTAATTTTTTAAAATACTGTTTTAATGTTAATACTAATATTGTAATTATCTACAATTTTAAATTCATGTGTATCATCATAAGTTAATATGGAAAAAAAAAAATTCATTCTTTTGGACAATTTTGTAATGGTGGTCCGATTTGCATAAATATGAGTGTACATAACACAGGTAGAAATTTTTAGTGACTTGGCATCCTTTGCAATGGATTTTGGCGCAATATCTGTGCCATTCATTATTATGTTTACTTGGCATCCTTGTGATGGATTTTGGCGCAATATCTGTGGCATTCATTATTATGTTTACTTGGTGGGTTGGCATCCCTTGTGATGGATTTTGGCGTAATATCTGTGCATTCATTATTATGTTTACTTGGTGGGTTGGCATCCTTGTGATGGATTTTGGCGTAATATCTGTGGCATTCATTATTATGTTTACTTGGGGTTAGCATCCTTGTGATGGATTTTGGCGTAATATCTGTGGCATTCATTATTATGTTTACTTGGTGGGTTGGCATCCTTGTGATGGATTTTGGCGTAATATCTGGCATTCATTATTATGTTTACTTGGTGGGTTGGCATCCTTGTGATGGATTTTGGCGTAATATCTGTGGCATTCATCATAAGTTTACTTGGTGGGTTGGCATCCTTGTGATGGAAATATCTGTGGCATTCATTATTATGTTTTTGGCGGGTTGGCATCCTTGTGATGGATTTTGGCGTAATATCTGTGGCATTCATTATTATGTTTACTTGGTGGGTTGGCATCCTTGTGATGGATTTTGGCGTAACATCAGGTGGCATTCATTATTATGTTTACTTGGTGGGTTGGCATCCTTGTGATGGATTTTGGCGTAATATCTGTGGCATTCCTTATTATGTTTACTTGGCGGGTTGGCATCCTTGTGATGGATTTTGGCGTAATATCTGTGGCATTCATTATTATGTTTACTTGGTGGGTTGGCATCCTTGTGATGGATTTTGGCGTAATATCTGTGGCATTCATTATTATGTTTTTGGTGGGTTGGCATCCTTGTGATGGATTTTGGCGTAATATCTGTGGCATTCATTATTATGTTTACTTGGTGGGTTGGCATCCTTGTGATGGATTTTGGCGTAATATCTGTGGCATTCATTATTATGTTTACTTGGTGGGTTGGCATCCTTGTGATGGATTTTGGCGTAATATCTGTGGCATTCATTATTATGTTTTACTTGGTGGGTTGGCATCCTTGTGATGGATTTTGGCGTAATATCTGTGGCATTCATTATTATGTTTACTTGGTGGGTTGGCATCCTTGTGATGGATTTTGGCGTAATATCTGTGGCATTCATTATTATGTTTACTTGGTGGGTTGGCATCCTTGTGATGGATTTTGGCGTAATATCTGTGGCATTCATTATTATGTTTACTTGGTGGGTTGGCATCCTTGTGATGGATTTTTGGCGTAATATCTGTGGCATTCATTATTATGTTTACTTGGCGGGTTAGCATCCTTGTCATGGATTTTGGCGTAATATCTGTGGCATTCATTATTATGTTTACTTGGTGGGTACATCCTTGTGATGGATTTGTTGAATATCTGTGGCATTCATTATTATGTTTACTTGGTGTTGGCATCCTTGTGATGGATTTTGGCGCAATATCTGCGGCATTCATTATTATGTTTTTTGGCGACTTGGCATCCTAACGATGCATTTAACATGAAGTATAATTTTCTAGATTGCTGAATCTTTTTTTGGCGATTTTGCATTAAAAAAATTAATGATTTAATACTTTTACGACTCTAAAGAATCTTTTACACCATAAAGTGGCAGAAACTTATTAAAAATGAAAAAAATGAACATGCTTTTTTTTTTGGAAAATTATACATGATTTATTTCTAATGGAGGTTAACATGAAGTAAGCATCTCATTTGATGTTAACGAATTTGTTGTAAATATTTTTTATGTATCATTATAATGATGAAGATGGAATTATTCATGGAGGACAATAAGCATCTCATTATGTATTGTTGTAAATATTTTTATGTAGATTGATGCATTATTGTGAATATTATTATGTAGGAGATGCATTGTTGTAAGTATTATTATGCAGGATAAAGGCATTATTGTGATACATTATTATGTAGGACTGATGCATTGTTGTAAATATTATTATGTAGGACGATGCATTGTTGCAAAATATTATTAATAAGACGATGCATTGTTGTAAATATTACTGAATAAGATGTATTATTGTTTATCATATTGTATTGCGTAAGTAATGTTATTTATTACTTTTATTTCAAGTCTGGAGGTGTTTTATGGTTTTAATTTCTAGATAAATTTTAATCTTTATCATACAAAAACTTTAAATATTTATTAAATTGTTTTTTTAAAAACTTAAGCTTGAAATTTTGATTAATTGGCATACTTGCTGTTTTAAATAAGTAATTTTTTTCTAATAAAATAACTAAAAATCCATTTCATTATTTTTCCATCCATTTATTCAATTATTCATTATTTTTCCATTCATTTATTCAATTATTCATTCTTTTTCCATCCATTTATTCAATTATTTTTCTATTTATTCAATTCTTCTAGAAATAGGGTTTAGCAAATTAATCAATTAAATATTTTTACAAGTTAGTTCATTTAACTCATAAATTATAAAAGGAGGGTTTTTTTGTGAAAGACTATTATGTTTTGGTCTAAATGTGATTTAAAAAGTATAGTAAAATAGCACTGAACGGATTTTACTAAGGTCATTATTTTTATTTTTATTTATTTTTAATAATTCTACTTGGAAAAATATCTGATGCAGTTAAAAACAAATACAATATAGGATATACTATCAGAACATTTTTGTATATCACTTATTATTTGATGTTCTTCTGCATTTCTGTGCAGTACTCATGTCAGGAAGTGACATTTTCGGCATAGTGTGCATGTCAGAAAGTAAGGACCGTTTTATTATTACTTTAAATATACTCCGCCCACCAAGAAATTCCTTCGCTTATTCTTTGGTGTATTGTATTTAAATGTGTATTCCGAGATTTGGCAATTGAATCCAGGCAGATGATCTGCCCAAAAACAAAAGTAGTTACTTGGACATAAGTTCACTATGTCCAATGCAGTTGGATTTAAGCTTAAAGCGACATGTTTTTGTAATCAAGAGCTGTACTGTTATCACTTCTGAAAATTTTTTTTCTAAAATCAAATTGTGTCATTGCACTTGCTTAAAAATGTCACAAGTGTCAAGCGTCGAAAAAGCAAAGCATTACGGCGCATGGAAATTATAAATGGAAGCAATTTTAATTAAACAAGTTTCATAGGTTGCAATGGAAATTTTTAACATTGAAAATCACATAGACATCTTTGTTTCTCAGAAACATTCTATGGTGCATTATCGCTGTTTTTGCGACTTTTCATGTTGTTCTATATGCAGCTGGCAATGCAGAGACAGTTAATCTTTATGCCGTAAGCAAGAATTGCACCGATGTTACTCTTATTTAACACTACCCAGTTGGCACGTGTAGCTTGAAGATATGCTACGGACACGAGTAACACTACCCCGCAACGCTTTGCGATCCTGTTACACCGATACCTATTGCTTAGAGTGGATTCCAAACCACTACAAACATCCATGGCACCTCCAGGACTCGAACCCGAAACTTGTGATATCGAGCGCCAGAGCGTAGGCACTTGACCATCATGCCATTTACTGACTTTTCATGTGAATAAAAAAAGAAAACCGACCAGAAAGATTAGTTGTTTATAACGAAAACTGTCTTTGAACTAGAAATAGTAAGAAACTAACAAGAAAAAAAAATAGCAATAGTAAAACTAGAACTAATAAGAAAAAATATAACTAACTATCTTTGTTTTTATAATTGGACACATATTTCTCCGAAATACCACAGGGACGCACCCTTTGAAACCACTGGCCTAGTGTACTGTAGTGGGGTCTGAATGGCCAGTGACTAGCGCTTTGGCGCTCGGTACCACAGGTTTCGGGTTCGAGTCCCGGCGGTGCCATGGTTGTTTGTAGTGGTTCGGAATCCACTTAAAAAAGTATGTCCCGGTCTGATAAGATCGTAGAGCATTGCAGGGGGCATTGTTACTCCGCGTCCGTAGCTTATCTTCAAGTTACTCGCGCCCCCTGGGTAATGCAAAGTAAGTACGTCTGTGCTGCACTTGCCTTAAGGCATCCCAAGACGTCCATGTCTGCGTTTGCCAGCTGCATTAGAAAAAAAAAAAAAAGTGTACTGTAGTGAAAAAAATTTCATATCTTGGCGAGTGTGGAATCAGAAGACGAAAACTCTCTGTTTTGACTCCGCAGCAAAAGGGAGTGGTTGAACGCATGAACAAAATTGTTGTCCAAATGTCAGTTTATCGTTAATGTTTATTGCAAGCGAAATTCCCCCACACCCAATTTCTGGGGCGAAGTTGTGAATTGCGCCGTCTACTTACATAACCGCTCGTTTTCTCGTAGTCTGAGCGTAAACAAAACACCATGTGATAAATATTTTGACATAGAGTCAACTGCGTCATACTTGAAAATTTCGGGCAGAAAGCATTTGTTTTGAATAAAGCGATTGAAAGGAAAATTTGGTTCTAGATCGCAAAGTACAAGTTTTTGTTGTCTATTCCATTAAATAGAAAGCATATCGGTTGTGGAATATTCCAGAATAATGGCTAATAGGCGGCACGTGCGGTTTACTGATGAATTCGTAAACAATCTATCCTCCGATGAAGTGAAATTCGTTCTCCCCCATTCCCTTGAAACTTTGAATTATGGTACAAGCACAGACGAGAGTGACGCCAAAACAGGAAACCGCGTCGTCTGTAGATGTTATGTTTGTTGTTTTCCTCCACATTTGTGAGAACAGGTGGTGGGTCGATAGAAATAAAAACAGGCAAGCCGGGAATCCAGAAAAGCAACAAAAAACAATACGTTTTGAAACTGCTGCAATTGCTCTTTGACACTATAGTATCAACTTGAATCATTTATACAACAACCTTGTTTATACGTTCAACTACTCGCTTTTGCTGAGGGGGTCAAAACAGCACATTGTTCTCCGTTGATTCTACACTCGTCAAGATATCAATTCGTCACTGCAATACATTAGGCCAGTGGGTTCTATAATGGTTTTTTATAAGTCTAATGTTTTTCTGTAAGTCTAATGGTTCTTCTATAAGTCCCACAGTTTCAGAATCTTTGTATGGACCTTAGAAAAACAAATGGCAAGATGCTATATTTTTGCAATAGAATTGCACTTCTTAACGAAAATAAGTGGTAATATTTGTAATATTTCACAGACTAAAAGATTGATTAGAGGTTGGTTTTAAGTGGGTTTGATAAAGACAAAATACAAACAACACCAAAATATTGAAAAATTTAAATATAAACTAATAGCAAATATGTATTTAAAAGCTCATGGAATTGATCTAGAAAATATTTCACCAGTTCCAAGATTTAAGTTCAATAAGAACTGCATCGATTTATAGCTTATCAGCTAGATTTTTGTAATAGCTTGTGTTAATGAAGAGATATGAAAGAATAAATATATATGGAGTTGTTTGAAGGCACATCTGATTAAAAAGTTTAAATCTTAAAGAGGTCACCATATGGATTAAAACAGTCAGGAAGTCGATGGTACTACAAACTAGATGAGAAAATAAAATCGTTGGAATTCAAACTTCTTAATTCCGATAAATGTGTTTATTATTCAAAATCTTCTGAAACCATCATGTTGGATTGCTCTAACGAAGATCAAAGTGAGCAATCGGAGATAATTTATTCAATTCATTCATTTAAAATGGAAACATGGGAAATTTACACTACTGTTTAAGGGTTGAATTAGTGTAAAATAAAACTAGTATCGCAATATCTGGAAAGAAATATACTTTAGACATTTTTCATAAATTTATAATGCAAGATTCAAAATATATTTTCCTTCCTATGTGTAAGCGGCCTGATGGCCATTCAGTTAGCATCCATGCTTTTGGTACCACAAACTTCAGGTTCGAATCCTGGCGATGGCATGGATGTTTGTTACTGGTTCGGAATCCACGTTAAACTGTAGGTCCAGGTCTAATTAGCATAAAGTGTGCACAAAATGACCGAATTGACCAAACCAAACCAATTGAACTTCTGAGATCAACAATAGAAAATGGTACATCGGATTAATTTTCTAACTTGCTGGCGGTGCTACAACACGCGAATCAGAAACAGCCGCCTTGTCGACAACCAAAACAGAATGTATGACCTTATGAGAAGTTTCAAAAAGAGATATTCATTTAGACGTTTTATTAATGAACTTTTCTATGAACTCAATAACTGCACCAACCATAATTTGTTGTGACAACCATTCAGCCCAACAGTTAGTTAGAAATTCTCTTTATCACTCGTGAACAAAACGCATTGAAATTCGTCACCATTTTGTTGCGAGAGATAAATGAAAGAGGTGTGATTGATGTAAAGTATATCAATTCCAACGACATGCCTGCAGATACGTTAACAAAAGCACTTAATACCTTTTAAACACAGATATTATTGTGATACAATTGGACTAACAATTGTATAAAACTATCAAGAAGTTAATGTATAGTTTAAATTGTAGAATTGTAAGCATTTATTGGTATTGTACAGGATAGAATTATACAAAATAGGAATTGCTCATTGCTTATTTGATGTTCTTCCATTTCTTGTGTATCGCGCATGTCAGAAAATAAGGGCTGATTACGATTTGCAGTTTAAACTAAGCTCTGCTCACCAAGAAATGCCTTTGCTTATTATTTTATATACAATTTGGTTTTTAAATGTGCGTTTACAAGAGGAGTAATTATAGTTTGTAGATAATTATCGTTAAAGTTGTTAATAGCGTAATTTAATGTGACGCAATTGTAACATTGCAACATCGTGAAATATCTAAGGATGTTATGTGAACACTGTATGTAGTTTTCAAAAATTTTCAGATGTAAACTGCATTAACAAAACCCTGTAATAATAATTGCTTTACCATAATTTTTATTATTACATGCATATATTCCTATTTGAGTGTTAAAACTTGTTAAAATTACGCATAATATCGTATTTACTCGCCATTTATATGAATTATAATAGTAATGCCTTGTGTTTATATATTCACATACTCATTCATATATATTCATTTTTAATTCATAGAATAAACGCATTATAATAACTTACTGAGGTTTTGTGCTTATCAATATTAAAGAAAGGGACTTCGTAAATTCCAAATACACACCTTGCAATCGAAACGACCACAAAATTCAGATCCCCAGCTATACATATTCGCTAGTGTAGCTGCAATTTATAATATTACCAAGTAATGCAGCAATTTGTTTAAAGAAATGGGAAGAAATTTTCTCTAAAATAGGATTAATTATCATTCAATGCTAACAATAAGCGTGTTTAAATTATTCATTGCCGATTGGATTCATACAGTGGGAAAAAATATTTATATATATATATATATAAATATTTACTATAATACAATTCAGCAGTTTTAAATAAAAAATATACATACTGTACGAAATTACGTCCTCTTCATAAAAAAATTATGTAGTTGTGTCTAATCCTCAGTGTTCTGCAATGTGGAAGGGACACCCCATCAGGAATCTACTCATGGGTGCAGGGAAAGGGGGCAGCTTCTGTTGTGATGGAATCCCCCCCCTCCGTAGGTAAAAGTCTGGCCTGGCTCTGAGTCGCTGTAGAAGGAGGACAGCGCCTTCTGGGAGGATTTTTAGGGGGAACTACCTCCACATTTGCATATCGTATGGAAAAAAACAGAAAAACCCACCAGATAGTCAGACTCATTAAGCAAGATGCTGAACATCCCAAACTCCATCGATTTAGCTCGGTTTTTGAAACAGTGTCTACAACAAAGCTGCCAGCGGATTGTCCAATGCTCACTAACAGCGCACGTTGCCATTGAACCACGAATCAGGCATGAGAATCATACATACCCAATTACAAACTTAAATCCGATGGCGGCATTAAATTTAGAAACTAGTTCAATCGATGTGAGCGTCCAGCATCGATAATCAGGAGAAACTTTTAAAAGTAGTTATTCCAAGAGCTCTTTCCTGATGCCAATACAAAAACCCTTTATCGCCGTTTGGTGGGCTGATCTTGGTATATATTTCAACAACAAAAAATATTGAACTTATTCATTAAACTATTTTTCTTTAAGTTAAGACCTATAGGCAGTCTTGCTGTTATTGTGTCCTGCAAAGACCTATAGAATAAAGACTACTAGTTCTTAATGTTCTAAGAAAACATGTAATTACGATACATTATTTATTCGGGCATGTTGCCTAACAACTCTGAATGTTTTTAATAAAAAAAATAATGCTAAAATATATATAGAAATAATGCCATTTCTACAAAATAAATGGTAATTTTTTGCATTGTGTAAAATTTGAAACGTAATTGAAAAAAATTGTCACACTGCTTAAAAATTTTCATCGGTATTTTTATACCGTAATTCGTTATTAATTCACAAATGTTTGTTATTTTCCGTAGTCTAGAGGTAGGCATTTGTGCAATGACGCAAAAACAGCTGAAAAATTTTATTCACAATTCAGTTTAAGTTTATCATTTAAGCAAATGGTCAATTTTATGTTATTTATTTCTTTTTCAGGATCGTGGAGTTCTTGCTTCAGCAACGTGAGATGCGGAAAAGGCCACAGAGTTCGGAAAGTGGCCTGTCACGATTCGTTGAATCTACTTGTGGCCGATTCGAATTGCGACCAGTCGACGAAACCCACGACTGTAGAGAGATGCTTCAGAGTCTGCGATAAGCACAAGAACATCCTGAGGTGCGGTTCACTTTTTTTTGCATTTCTAAAAATAAGATGTTAAAAATTTTTGGTACATTACATTCCAATTGCTGTATGTATACAAAAATTAACAAAGAACATAAAACAAAATTCACTTACGTAGTCTGTTTGTCACTACATCAAAACATTTTCGAAACGTAATAATAAATGAAAATAATTATTTTGAATAATGAAAAAAAATGTTCCTTTGATTAGGAAAAAATTTCGTGCTATTAGTACCTGCAACTATTCAACGGTAAGCACTTTCGATATATTTTTTTTAGGCATTGTGCATTGCGTTTTCTTGTCTGGTGCATTGCATTTGCTTGCCTGAACTGAGAATTCAATGTAAACTTTTCAATTTAGGCATCCTCCCAACCAAAAGTGTGAGACGGGAGATCTGGATGGCCATACATGAGCTTAACGTAAACAACAATTATCCCCTAATGTTGAATTAAGCAGTCGTACAAATAGAGCATTTTGCGAGAGGGGGCTGCTCCGTCTTACATATAGGTGAAAGTATGCAGTTCTTGTAGGGCTGGAAATTCTGGAATGGCCAACATAGTGCTAACCAGTGACAATAACTGGTTTCAGTATGAACTGCTTTGAAGATAAATGGACTGTTGAACGCGTTATTGGCGAGAGGTTTCTATCTTGAGGTTGGTTCTTGGACATGTTGCTATTCATGTTTCTATTCATGTTGCTATTCTGCATCCGCGAAGATTAAACACATTGATTTCTAAACACAAATCTGTACGAAATGCTGTATTGCCGCGGTGTATTTCGGACTCTGTGTCCTTCATGTGCTAAAACTGCCTAAAAGAAAAGAAAACAAATTTTTTTTCTTTGTCTCAAGAATGGCTTTGCCAACTATAACTTCTATTTCACATACAATCAGACAACACCGCATTTTCAATAGTGCAAAACTAGTCCTTCTTCTGCCATTCTGTTGAAAACAACTGGCGAGAGGTTGCAGTCGTGATGTTAGTACTTGGTGATACTCTATTCTAATGTATATTTCGCGAAGATTAATTGTGCATTGATTTCCAAACACAGCTATACTAAATGCCTTTCTGCCGGTTATGTAGCTGCTGCTTCATGTACAATCAGACAACTAGATCGTATCTTCGCAATAGTTGTTAAAAAAAATTTGTACTTTGGCGCTGAAATTTAATTACTTGAAAGACAAATCCGTTTGACGATGATTAAAGGACGTTTGCTTTCTAAAGTTTGTCCGGAGTTTTGAATTGCATTTTCTTCTTTACTGCCTCGGAAAACTTTAGGGCCTAAGCCACATTTTCAAGCGGTGGTAAATAGGAAAGTCGTGAGATACATTGTTTGTCTTACAGACAATGCATCTCCTATTGTATATATTGTTATTTACATTGTATCTCACAATGTATCATACATTGCTGTAAGACAATGTATGATAAAGTGGATTGAATGCAATTATAATTTTTCTTGAAGCCTCCCATTAATGATCAAAAAGTGCTAGGTTAGCAGTTTTATTAGCACATGTTTGTTAGATTGCTTATTATGAACAGCCTCTTTCTTTTTTCCAGGTGGCGCATCGGTGCATGGTCTTCGTGCATCCCCTTACCATCAGCCAAACAGCGATTCTGCATCGGACGGTATGTGCCCGGGATGGCCCACAGGAATGTCAGCTGCATTTTGGAGACCACCCAGAGGCCAGTGGACGATTCCGCCTGCGAGCACTTCTGGGACAGACCGGAGTCGGAGATGGCTTGTTCCTTGGACTGCCCCACGCACTGCGTCGTCACCAAACGAAACGTTACCTGCAATTTGCCCCATTGTCCACCAGCATCGCCTTGACCAAAGAGGTTAGAATGATTTTTTTTTTATTTCATTGTATTGACCTACGTAAATAATAAATAAATTTGTAAAGTGCAATAATAAATACCCTGGCTTACGTGAATTCGGAATTACGCTTTTTCTTGATTTCAGCCTTTACATTTATCGAGTTGAGGTTTTTTAAGTTTGCAGTCTTGCAAGTACGTTAGGCCCCACGTTGGGCACCAGTTTGTAGTAGATGCCGTCGTTTGTTTGTGAAGCTGGAACTGGGTATGGCCAAATCGAGTCGCAAGTTCAATAACACACAGATTTATTTTCGCAGCACGTAAACGACAACACACTTATATACAAATAATACACAACATACATCTCCTTTAAAACATCTAATTATACATTCGTGGAAGGATTCCACTTCTTAGCTATGAATAAAGTTACTCAGGTACACGCTGGATAGTGAAATATACTTCCTCTATGAATGAGAGTCTGAAGGTCAATTTATGCACAGGATGGATCTAACTATATCTTCTCTCGAGGAGAGAGACTGTGAACTAAACGTCTCTGAGGCAGCACTCAGTATGAGAACTGATAACTAACGGCAGCGCCTGTTTTGCCGTACATCCTCTCGGGCGAGAGATTTGATGCCTACTGATGATTTCTTCTGTACGCCGCAAGGGGCGCTCTTGCAGTGAGTAGGAGGAAACATGGTTGCATAGATAGAACTTCGGTTATAACTTTTCATTTTCTTTACAATTTTTTTAATTTTTTAACTGACCAAAATCGTTACAAAGCCATTACAAAGTAGCATTCTACTTAAATTTATCTCTTGAGTACACAATCATTAAAATGAAATTTTAATTCACAGTTACTGTTCAGGATTTCTTAATTCTCAGCCACTGCTCTATTTATTTCTGGGGTTTTTTTTGGGGGTTTTTTTTTTTTGTTAATCTCCTTCCATTTTTCTTATTTTAAATTTGGCTTATAAATTCTATCTATTCTGTTGTATTTTTAATGTGTTTCAAATCATTTAACGTAGTCAATATTTTTTCCTTTGTGGTCAAGCACATTTTGTTTTCCAATTATGAGGTTTTTTTCGAGAGGTAAAATTAGCAAAATTTTAAAGTTTTGTAAGGAAAATGGCTTGTCTTAAAAATAATCGTGAAATATTTTAAAGAATGGAAAATTTTAGAAAAAAATTATTAAAAATTATTTATATAGACAACAATTTTATAAAAAATTTTTTTCCTTCTAAGCTAACGTTTTTTTTTTTTTTTTGTTGTTGTTAGTTTTGGTCCCGGTTAAATACAATTTATACAAATTTTTATGCTTAATTGTACGACTACTTGTGAAAATTCGCGATAATCGATGTTCATATGTTCTTCTGTCACAGAGTACAACTGTATCTATATTTGCACAACTAATGAAATTGTAAAAAATAAAAATAACAAACACCAATATTGTAGAATCCATCTAAAAAAATTAATTAATAGCCTAAATTTTTAATTAATGGGCTTTGAATATTAAAATTATGAAAACAAAAGAAAAAAGACATAAATAAAAACATTTCACGATTTGAAACTGGAAAACTGGAAAAAAAAATCTGAAAATGAAATACATGTTTTTTACCTCTCAAAATTCATTCAATTTATTTACGTTTTCTGTATTACTGATATAAATACCCTAATTGGATTTTCCATATTAGTTTTACCATTTAGAATAAATATCAATCTTCATTAAAATCACTTTGAAAATAAATCGAATTAGTCTAGACTTTTAGTAAATATTTTAATTTGAAATTTTGTGCACTGTATTTTGCTTTACACATAAAAATTATACTAATGATTTTTTAATTGGCAAAAATATTTTTTAAATTTATTATTAATGAAAGATTGGAATATATAAATAAATGTGTTCAAATCACCAATTACAGTTTTCAAGGATTGTAATTTTAATAGTGTAATATTGTCGGTTGTGCAGCAGGTGGTTGTGATTGGGTTGAGACACAGGTTGGAGAACACACAACTTCATTGGCATATGCACAAACAGCATGTACAATATTTAGCACATTTAAAGACATATAATTATAGATTCGTGGAAGGATTCCACGTCTAAGCTGAAAACCCAATACTCAGGTTTGTGCGGGATATATTTCCTCCCCCGGGTAAGAGTTTGTAGGCCAACTTATAAATACGGTTGTGTTAAATATATTTTCTCTCGAGAGGAGAGACTGTAAACTAAACGTTTCTCAGCGGGAGCGCAGGTTATGCACTCCTAAACTGTAATGTTGTCGTTTGTCCAGTTGGATTGCAACTGGGTGTGGTTGGGTTGAGACACTTGAGGCACAGGTTCGAGAATACACAGTTTTATTTAGCACACATACAATAATACAACATTTAAAGATGTATGCAATTATAGATTTGAGGAAGGATTCCACGAATAAGCCTAAAATAAAGATACTCAAATACGCATTGGATGCGTGGAATATACTTCCTCTTCTGTGAGAGTCTGTAAGCCAATTGACCATTTCTCCTGAATGCAACAGGGTGTGAAGTGCGGTTACAATAGTAATTCAATTTTCATTTCTGCATGGTTATCAATAAAAAAGTGAGTTATCTTTGATGTGATGAAAGATATTGGAATATTTTATTATTTCATAAACAAAATTCTTCATGAAATTGAAAAGTCAGTCGAATTCAGTAAAACGGAACAATATCATCAGGAGTACAGCTATGTGGTTTTCTGCGATCTTCAAAGTATTGCATCAATAAGGATTGTAGTATTGCATCGATTGTGGTATTGCATAGATGGAAGTTTTATAAAAAACAATCTTATTTACTTTTGTTGGCAAATATGACCTTCATGGAAGTATTTGACCATCAATAAAGTTTTCTAGTATCTAATATTTGCATAAAATATTTGTAACATTTTAAATTTTCATAAGACAAATTCTGTAAAAATATTTATAAAATTTTTCCCTTTTAAATTTGCATTAGACAAATTCTGTCAAAAATATTTATAGCATTTTAAATTTGTATTAGAAAAAAAAAAAAAAAATATTTATAACATCTTAAATTTGCCTTAGACAAATTCTATTAAAAATATTTATAACATTTCTTCATTTTAAATTTGCACTGGGCAAATTTTGTCAAAAACCTTTTTAAAATTACTATTAAAAAACTACTTCAAACTATTTAAAATTAAATATAAAGTTTAGCTTTTTTTATTGGTGTAATAACACTAAGGTTGATAGGACTATTAATTATCGTATTACAAGACAATTTATAATAATGGTTTGGGCAATAAAAAATGACTTTTAAAGGTTGTTGATTTATACGTGGCGCCAACCGAGGGTGGAACTCCTTGTCCTGAGGAACTCAACAGCCCAGTGTGTCCCGTCCTGTCTCCACAAGAAGGATGCAGGGGTGGTATTCGGACAAATAGGAAAAATATCTCTTAAAAGTAAGTACATTTAATGCATTATTATTTCTTTTCCTTTTTTTTTTTTTTGTGTTTGAGGAATCTGTTAAAATGTATTATTGATAAAACTTTAAACATTACTAATACTAATAAACTTTAAACTTGGGGCTTAAAGGGCGAGTGACTAGTGCTCTGGCGTTCGGAGACACAAGTTTCAGATTCCAGTTCCGGGGGTCTGAGGGCCAAGTGGCTAGAGCTCCGGCGCTGGATACAGGTTTCTGGTTCGAGTCTCGGCGGTGCTGTGGATATTTGTAGTGATTCGGAAACCACTTTAAACCGTAGCTCCCGGTCTAATAAAATCGTAGAGCGTCGTGGGAGTATTGTTACTCGTGTCCGTAGCATATCTTCAAGCTACACGTGCCCCCTGGATAGTGCTAAATGAGTAACAGTGGTGTAGCCCTTGCTTATGACATAAAAGTTAACTGTCTCTGTATTGCCAGCTGCATTAGCAAAAAAAAAAAAAAAGGATTCGAATCCAGGCGGTGCTATGGCTGTTTGTAGCAGTTCGAAATCCACTTCGAGTCAACGGTCTAATAAGACTGTAAAGCATTGGGCGTAAGGTCTGACAATCTTAGGTAAAAAGAAACCAGCTCCTGCCTCAAAATCTGCCAGTAAGCACATTACCTTGGCACACCATGGACTGTACTGTGAGAAAGTTTTAATGCAACAATCTGTACAATAATTATTTACATACTTTTATAAACAAATGAATCTTGACAATTTGAGTTAATTTCTTTATTATTATTTATTTTATGTTCTTAAATTTTCAAAAAGTAAATAAGGGAAATAACAAACAACGTACAACAAGGACTTAAAAAAAATAATAAATATGCTTTTAAGTGAACCTCTTTCATAATACACTGTGCTGTTAGGATATCCGTGTTTTGCGTGCTTTTTATAATTCCTCATTTCATCTTTTAATATTAAATAAGTCAGTTTTTTTTTTTTTTTTTTTGAAAATATTTGTTCTCTTTAATATTTATTTTCGACTCGATTTTATTTAATCCAGCTTTTGTGGTAATATATGCTTCTAATCTATTACACTTTCGAACTAGATGCATATGCATATTAATACATGTGGAAGAAAATATATTCTGAAGGCATTTGAATGTAAATTTAGGAATTAATTTTAAATATTTTGCGATAAATAAAGAATGAAGATTAAAAACAGAACCCTTTCGAACAAATGGAGAATCAGCATTTAATATTTTCCTGAGATTATTCTGTTAGAGGGCGCTAAATGATTTAGAACAATCTTCTTTTCGTGCCCACCAACTGTTCCAACGTATTCGAAATGTCGTTGTCAGCATTTCTGAAAGATTTAATGAAGTATGACTTAATGTCGTCATTTCATTGAATTTTTATGTTCATGCATATTAAAGATGATCATTCATAGAATATATGGAAATTTATGACGACGCTTGAATAGGTTTTAAGTTGATAAATAGAATTTCGTCATGAAGGGAAGTCTAGAAAATTTTATAACTGCATGTTATTATTATTATGAAATCAAATTTGTTTTCAAAAATATTTATGTAATCCCTTCACTTTAAATTTGCATTCGAGAAGTTCTGTCTAATATGTTTATAAAATTTCTTCATTTTAAATTTACATTAGATAGGACATAAAAGGTTTTTGGTCTTTAAGAAATATTTTCTGTTGAAGAATTGTCTTTTTTTAATAGTTATAACATGTTATACTGTAATTACCACTGAATTGAGGAATATAAATTTAATTCTTTCACTGTTTGTTGTGAAAATTATTAAACATCTAAAAAAAAACTATCGCTTTGGGCATATTATTATTCCCATACAGTTTCAAAATTACAAAAACACAATTATTAAAAAATCGTAATAATTGTATCATGTCTGTTTTATATTATTGTATGAATTGAAACTTTAATTATTCAAGTTATTTTTAAATGTTGCAATTCTAATAAAGTTTATTTTATAGTCTGTTCTCATTTTGAAATTTATGTTTAATTATATTTTGCTGACAAAAATAAAAGATAAATCAAATTATTTCATGATAAAAAAAATACAGTCAAACAAAGTACTGTTTTATTAGATAGAACATTTATATATGTCTGCATTTTTTGTTGTCTAAATAAAGCATATTTAAAAAAAAAATTAATTAAAATAAAATTTAAATAATTATAATAATAATTCTATATTTACAATAGTATAAGATTTATTTAAAATTACATAGTTAAATTAAAGAAAAAGTATGCTACGTAAAATTTAAAATTTTCTATAATAAAAACATTTTATTCATTATTTTTTTATTTCAAAAATAATTGAAAATACCAATTGAGTTTTTACATATAAATCACATTTTTTATGTTTTAAATTAGAATAAAACATTGAATAAATTTTCCATTTGAATTCTGACAGAAAAGATAATAATTCAGAAATCACTGAATTCTGATTATTTTGAAGTTGTTTTTATTATTTCGGAAATCACTGAATTGTGATAATTGTGTTTATTTTTTAATTTGACCTTCATTTATTTGAAATATAATATTGTACATTCGATTTTAGAGATTTCACTTTTATTTCATTATTTAATAAAATGCACAATTTAGATATTTAATTTAGAGAGCATTTAATTATTATTTCTCTTACTTTCTGAGATTTCTGGAAGACAGAAATATTTTTTTATTTCATAAAATAATTGAATAGCAGTATAAAATTTAATGAATTAAAATAACGGAATAACTGTATAAAATTTATTTTAAATTACATTGTTAAATTAAAGAAAATAGTATGATAAGTATTATTTAAAATTTACTATACTAAAATATTTTTATGCATTAATTTTTTACTTCATAAATAATTGAAAATAGCAATTAAATTTTGACATGCAAATCACATTTTTTTAATTTTAAATTAGAATAAAACATTGGATAAATTTTCCATTTGTATTATAACAAATAAGATATTAATTCAGAAATCATTGACTTGTGATTATTTGGAAGTTGTTTTCATTATTTCAGAAATCACTGAATTGTGATTATTTTGTTGTTTTTATTGTTTCAGAAATCCCTGAATTGCGATTATTTTGTAGTTGTTTTCTTATTTCCGAAATCACTGATTTGTGATTATTTTGAAGATTTTTTATTTCAGAAATCCTTGGATCGTGATTATTTTGAAATTGTTTTTATTATTTCAGAAATCACTGAATTGTGATTATTTTGACATGAAAATCATTTATTTGAAATATAATATTGTGCTCGATTATAGAGATTTCACTTTTATGTAATTATTTAATAAAATGCACAATTTAGATATTTAATTTAATTATTATTTCGCTTACTTTCTAAAATTTCTAGAAGACAGGAATGATTTTTTTTTTTATTTCAAGAAATTTTTTGTGTTGAACACACAACGCCATTAAAAACCACAAGCTAAATTAAATCTCAGCGAATTTAAGTGGTGTTGATTTTATTCTGCAAATGAAAGAAATTCTTTTTTTTTTTTTTAAATACATTTACATTTCCGCATAACTAAGTTTGTTTTGCAAAAAGAAAAGTATTTCATTTTAAAATAGAAATATACCTAAATGCACACCATAAAATTTTCTTTTCCTTTTTTTTTTTTTCCCAACATTCTTTAATATTTTTTTAATAACCACTTCATAGAATTAAAATAACTGTAACCGGAAAAAAAAAGTGCACACTCTGTTTTTGTCTCGGTTATTAACAAAGCTGTTTAATTAAGTCTCCTTTCCGTAATGAAGCAGTTGGGAAAATGTCTGCCATTCGTGTAGAAGGTAGAGAGGGAAAAAAAATTGTGGTAGTAGAAAGAAAATCCCTTCTTTTTCCCCTCAGAAAACCATTTGTTGATAGTTGATTGCTTAAGCAATTAGATGAAAAAGATTCTTGCACAATTATCAAAAGATGGAGTCATTATTTTTATGTCTCGTTTTTTTGCAAAGTAATTTTTGCAGGAATGGCAACAATTCAAGATTGTGATTTTTTTAATTTCTTTTAGGTAAAAATCATTACGAGAATTTTAATGATTCTTCTGTGTTCATCGAAATATTTAGTTATAGATTTTTTTTTTTTCTCCTTTACGTATCGTTATCTTTTCTTTCAGTTATTTTCTTTAGATGCATTAAGTAAGAAAAAAAAAAATATTAGAATTAGGATGTAACAGTTCGTATAATTCTCATAATTAATTCTCCTTTCAGCTATCTGCAATTTTCGTTTTTGTGTGAAATCAGAAACTTTTTATCTGCATTTCAAATCTCAAATTCTTTTGTTTTAGCTTTTATAAATCGCTTTGATAAAATATTTGTACATTATTTTTTTTTTGTACAGTAAATGGTATTATGGGAAATTGATTTCAGAGGAAAAAAGTAAGGAAATCATGAAAAAAAAAAAAATGTATAAAAATGAATTTGCGAAAACAAATTGTTATTTTTTATAGATGAATAATTTTTTTTTTTCAAATTTTTTACAATTTTTTTTCCAATTTATTTAAATTTTCTTGTTTCAATAAATATATTATTTTATTATATTCAATGGATTCATAAAACCTTTTTCTTTTTCCTATGAATGAATATTTCTAAGTTTTGATTAAATTTTAGATTGTTGTCAAAAATTACATTACTTCTATTGATAACAAATATATTAATTGCTATAGTAGATATATATAATAATTAATATATATATATTGATTGTTGTTGTTAGAATGCAACTAACAATATAGAGACAGCTAATCCTGATACCATAAACCAGAGCTGCACTGCTGTTACTCATTTAGCACTACTCAGGGGACATATGAAGCTTGAAGATATGCTACGGACGCGAGTAACATTACCCCCACAACGCTCTACGGTCATGTTAGACTGGAGCCTACGGCTTAAAGTCGATTCCCAACCAATACAATCATTCATGACACTGCCGGAACTTGACCCCGAAATCTGTGGTACCGAACTCCAGAACGTTAGCACTCGGCCAACAGGTCCCCATAAATAATTTTTAAAAAATGAGTTTTTAAATAAAAATCAAATTTTATGTTTTAAATACGAATAAAGCATTGAACAAATTTTCCATTTGTATTCTAACCCAAAAAGATATTAAATTAGAAATCTCTGAATTGTTATATTTTTTTTTTAATATGAAAATAATTTATTTGAAATATAGTATTGTACATTCGATTTTAGAGATTTAATTATTTAATAATATGTATAATTTAAATACTTAATTTAGGAATATTTACTTATTATTTCTCTTACTTTCTAATGTTTGTAGAAGACAGAAATGTTTTTATTTCAAGAAATATATTTCTTTTTTTTTTTTGTGTGTGGTTGAACACACAACGCCATTAAAAATCACAAGTTAAAATAAATCTCAGCGAATTTAAGTGGTGTTGATTTTATTCTGTAAATGAAAAGAAATTTTCTTTTGTTAATACATTTACATTTCCGCATAACTAAGTTTATATTGCTAAAGAAAAATATATCACTTTAAAGTAGAAATATACCTAAATGCACACCATAAAGAATTTTTTTTTTTTTTCCAGCATTCTTTCTTTTTTTCTAATAACCACTTCTGAGAATTAAAATAACTGTAACCGGAAAAAAGTACACTCGGTTTTTGTCACGGTTATTAGCAAAGCTGCTTAATTAAGTCTCCTTTCCATAATGAAGCAGTTGGGAAAATGTCTGCCATGCTTACAGAAGGTTGGAGGGAAAAAAATTGTGTAGTGGAAAAAAAAATACCTTTTTTTCCCTGAGAAAACCATTTGTTGATAGTTGATTGCTTAAGCAATTAGATGAAAAGATTCTTGCACAATTATCAAAAACTGGTGTCTTTATTTTTATGTTTCATTTTTTGCAAAGTAATTTTGCAGCAATGGCAACAGTTCAAGATTGTGATGTTTTTATTTTCTTTAAGTAAAAATCATTACGAATTTTTAATGATTCTTTTGTGTTCATCGAAATATTTTGTTATAGATTTTTTTTTTTTTATTTTACGTATCGTTATCTTTTCTTTCGATTATGTCATTTAGATTCATTAAGCAATAAAAAATATTGGAATTAGGATGTAACAGTTCGTATAATTCTCATAATTAATTCTCCTTTCAGCTATCTGCAATTTCCTTTTTTGTGTGAAATCAGAATCTTTTTATGTCCATTTTAACTATCAAATTCTTATGTTTTAGATTTTTATAAAGTGATTTGATAAAAACTTTTGTACTTAATTTTTTTTTTTTTTTTTTTTTTTTTTTGTACAGTAGTGATATTACGGGTAATTGATTGTAGAGGAAAAAAAGTAAGACGGAAATCATGAAAAAATAATGCATAAAAATGAATTTGTAAAACAAAATGTTATTTTTGACATATGAAAAAAAATCTTCGTGGTGTGCATTTAGATTTGTTTTCTAATAATGAAATATTTTTCTTCAAAATGAATGAAATCAAATATTTTTTCTTCTGCAAAATAAACTTAGTTATACGGAAATGTAGATGCGTTTAAAAAAAAAGGAAGAACACATAATTTCTTATAATGATAATTATAAATTTATAACAGTATAAAATTTATTTTAAATTATATCGTTAAAATAAGGAAAATAGTATGATAAGTATTTAAAATTTACTATATTAAAATATTTTTTCATGCATTAATTTTTTACTTCATAAATAATTAAAATTAGAAATTAAGTTTTTACATGTAAATCACATTTTTTTAAGTTTTAAATTAGAATAAAAAAATTCAATAAATTTTCCATTTGTATTTAAGAAACAAGATATTAATTCAGAAATCACTGAATTGTGATTATTTTGAAGTTGTGCTTATTATTTCAGAAACCAATAAATTGTGATTATTTTGAAGTAGTTTTTATTATTTCAAAAAATCACTGAATTGGGAAAGTTGTGATTATTTCAACATGGCCTTCATTCATCGTAAATATAATATTGTACATACGATTTTAGAGATTTCGCTTTACTTAATTATTTAATAAAATGTACAATTAGATATTTAATTTAGGGAGCATTTAATTATTATTTCTCTTACTATTCTAGAAGACAGAAATTTTTTTTTTCATAATTAAATTTTTTTTTTTTTTGTGGTTGAACGACAACGCCATTAAAAACCGCAAGCTAAATTAAATCTCAGCGAATTTAAGTGGTGTTGATTTTATTCTGCAAATGAAAGGAAATTCTTTTTTCATTGTAATATATATATTTTTTAATGCATTTACATATCCGCATAAATAAGTTTATTTTTACTAAAGAAAAATACTTCATTTTAAAGTAGAAATATACCTAAATGCACACCATAAAGAATTTTTTTTCCCAGCATTCTTTTTTTTTTTTTTAATAACCACTTCTGAGAATTAAAAGAACTGTAACCGGAAAAAAAAAGTGCACACTCTGTTTTTGTCTCGGTTATTAACAAAGCTGTTTAATTAAGTCTCCTCTCCATAATGAAGCAGTTGGGAGAATGTCTGCCATTCTCTATAGAAGGTTAGAGGGAAAAAATCCTTTTTTTTCCCTAAGAAAATCATTTTGTTGATAGTTGATTGCTTAAGCAATTAGATGAAAAGATTCTTGCACAATTAACAAAAACTGAGTCATTATTTTTATGTTTCGTTTTTGCAAAGTAATTTCTGCAGCAATGGCAACAATTCAAAATCGTGATTTTTTTTATTTCTTTTAGGTAAAAATTATTTTATGTTTCGTTTTTTTGCAAAGTAATTTCTGCAGCAATGGCAACAATTCAAGATTGTGATTTTTTTTATTTCTTTTAGGTAAAAATCATTACGAATTTTAATGATTCTTCGTTTTCATCGAAATATTTTGTTATAGATTTTTTTTTTCTCTTTTACGTATCGTTATCTTTTCTTTCAGTCATTTCATTTAGATACATTAAGTAAAAAAGAAAAATATTAGAATTAGGATGTAACAGTTCGTATAATTAATTCTCCTTTCAGCTAACTGCAATTTCCGTTTTTTGTGTGAAATCAGAAACTTTTTATGTGCATTTCAAATCTCAAATTCTTATGTTTTAGATTATATAAAATGCTTTGATAAAAAATTTTTACGTACATTTTTTTTTTTTTTTTTTTTGAGCAGTAATGATATTACGTGAAATTGATTTTAGTGAAAAAGTAAGAGGGAATTCACGAAAAAATGCATAGAAATGAATTTGCAAAACAAAATGTTATTTTTTTATACATGAATAATTTTTTCCAAATTTTTACTATTCATATTTTCTGTTTTAATGAATATATTATTTTATTCACTTGTAAATTATATTTTTTCTATGGATTCATAAAAACCTTTTAAGCAGTTTGGGAAAATGTCTGCCATTCTTGTAGTGGGTTTTAGGGAAAAAAAAAATTTTTGGTAGTGGAAAAAAAAAATGCCTTTTTTTTTCCCTGAGAAAACCATTTGTTGATAGTTGATTGCTTAAGCAATTAGATGAAAAGATTCTTGCACAATTATCAAAAACTGGTATCATTATTTTTATGTTTCGTTTTTTTTGTAAAGTAATTTTTGCAGCAATGGCAGCTATTCAAAATTGTGATTTTATTTTTTTATTTCTTTTAGGTAAAAATCATTACGAATTTTAATGATTCTTCTGTTGCTAATCGAAATATTTTGTTAAAGATTTTTTTTTCTTTCAGTTATTTAATTTAGATGCATTAAGTAAAAAAAAATAAAATGTTAGAATTAAGATGTAACAGTTCGTATAATTTCTCCTTTCAGCTATTTGCAATTTCCGTTTTTGTGTGAAATCAGAAACTTTTTATGTGCATTTCAAATCTCAAATTCTTATGTTTCAGCTTTTATAAAGTGCTCTGATAAAATCTTTGTACTTTTTTTTTTTCTGTGCAGTAATGATATTACGGGAAATTGATTTTAGAGGAAAAGTAAAAGCAAGATCATGGGGGAAAAAAAGCAAAAAAATGAATTGGCAAAACAAAATTTAATTTTTTATTGATGAATAAGTTTTTTTTTTCATTTTTTTTAATTTTCATATTTTCTGTTTCAATGAATATATTATTTTATTATTTTCAATGGATTCATAAAATATTTTTTTTTTTTTCTTTTCTATGAATGAGTATCTCCAAGTTTTGATTCGAATTTTAGATTGCTGTCGAAATTTACATTATTCTAGTAATATTAAATTAAATTATCTAATTTGTTTAACTATATCATCATCATATTTGGCTCAACAGCCCATGGTAGGCCGAAATTTTCTTGCTAGATTTCGAAACATGAGAATTCTTTTATTTTTACAGGGTAGGTTTGGAAGCCCTACTATCTAGTCGGTAGCTCTGTGGTCGTATTAGACAGGGACCTACTGTTTATAGTGGATTCTGGACCACTGTAAACATCTATTGAAACGCCAGAACTCAAACTCTAAGCCTGTGTTACCGAATACCGGAGAGCTAATCACTCGGCCCTCAGGCCCCAATTCATATAACTTCTTCATTAACGTAACAGCCCCATGATAGGCCGCGGCAGTCTGGCTACTGGCGGATTTTCGAGACAAGAGATTTTTACTTTTCACAGAGTAGGGTCGTCAACCCTAGACTCAACGCACAAAGTAATATTAGACCTGGAATCTACGGTCTAAAGGGGATTCCGAAACATTACAAATGCCCATGGTACCAACGAGATTCGTATCCAAAACCTGTGGTATACATAGCGCCAGAACTCTAGTCACATTTCATTAACATGAACTTCATTTATCGGAAATATAATATTGTACATACGATTTTAGAGATTTCCCTTTATTTAATTTTTTTAATGAAATGCACAATTCAGATATTTAATTGAGGGAACATTTAATTATTATTTCTCTTACTAAGATTTCTAGAAGACAGAAATGTTTTTTTTTTTTTTATTTCATGAAATTTTTTTTTTTTTTTTTTTTTTTTTTTTTTGTGTGTGGTTGAACACACAAAGTCATTAAAAGACCACAAGTTAAATTAAATCTCAGCGGAATTTAAGTGGTGTGATTTTGATTTTATTCTGTAAATGAAAAGAAATTCTTTTCTTTTAATTTTCGTTTTTTTAATGCATTTACATTTCCGCATAACTAAGTTTATTTAGCTAGAAGAAAATATTTCATTTTAAAGGAGAAATACACACCAAATGCCCATCGTAAAAAGAATTTTTGTTTCCTTTTTTGTACCAGCATTCTTTTATTTTTTTTAATAATCACCTCTGAGAATTAAAAGAACTGTAACCGGAAAAAAAAAAAAGTGCACACTCGGTTTTTGTCTCGGTTATTAACAAAGCTGTTTATTTAAGTCTCCTTTCCATAATGAAGCAGTTGGGAAAATGTCTGCAGTTCTTACAGAGAATGTTGAGGGAAAAATTGTAGTAGTGGGAAAAATTCCCTTTTTTTTCTCTGAGAAAACGATTTGTTGACAGTTGATTGCTTAAGCAATTAGATGCAAAGATTCTTGCACAATTATCAAAAACTGGAGTCATTATTTTTATGTTTTGCAAAGTAATTTCTGCAGCAATGGCAACAATTCAAGATTGTGATTTTTTTTATTTCTTTTAGGTAAAAATCATTACCAATTTTAATGATTCTTCGTTTTCATCGAAATATTTTGTTATAGATTTTTTCTCTTTTATTTATCGTTATCTTTTCTTTCAGTCTTTCATTTAGATGCATTAAGTAAAAAAAAGAAAAAGAATTAGGATGTAACAGTTCGTATAATTCTCATAATTAATTCTCCTTTCAGCTAACTGCAATTTCCGTTTTTTGTGTGAAATCAGAAACTTTTTATGTGCATTTCAAATCTCAAATTCTTATGTTTTAGATTTATATAAAATGCTTTGATAAAATTTGTTAAGTTAATTTTTTTTTTTTTTGAGCATAATGATATTACGTGAAATTGATTTTAGTGAAAAAAAGAGGGAATTCACGAAAAAAATGCATAGAAATGAATTTGCAAAACAAAATGTTATTTTTTATACATGAATAATTTTTTCCAAATTTTTACTATTCATATTTTTTTTGTTTTAATGAATATATTATTTTATTCACTTGTAAATTATATTTTTTCTATGGATTCATAAAACCTTTTTAAGCAGTTTGGGAAAATGTCTGCCATTCTTTGTAGTAGGTTTTAGGAAAAAAATTTTTGGTAGTGGAAAAAATGCCTTTTTTTCCCTGAGAAAACCATTTGTTGATAGTTGATTGCTTAAGCAATTAGATGAAAAGATTCTTCCACAATTAACAAAAACTGGAGTCATTATTTTTTATGTTTCGTTTTTTTTTTGCAAAGTAATTTTTGCAGCAATGGCAGCTATTCAAGATTGTGATTTTTTTTTTTTTCTTTTAGGTAAAATCATTACGAATTTTAATGATTCTTCGTTTTCTAATCGAAATATTTTGTTAAGATTTTTTTTTTTTTTTCAGTTATTTAATTTAGTCATTTCATTTAGATACATTAAGTAAAAAAAAAAATAAAATGTTAACAGAATTAAGATGTAACAGTTCGTATAATTCTCCTTTCAGCTATTTGCAATTTTCCGTTTTTTGTGTGCGAAATCAGAAACTTTTTATAAACATTTCAAATCTCAAATTCTTATGTTTCAGCTTTTATAAAATGCTCTGATAAAATCTTTGTACTTAATTTTTTTCTGTGCAGTAATGATATTACGGAAATTGATTTAGAGGAAAAAAAGTAAAAAAGCAAAGATCATGGGAAAAAAAGCAAAAAAATGAATTGGCAAAACAAAATTTAATTTTTATTGATGAATAAGGTTTTTTTTTTCATTTTTTTTTGTAATATTCATATTTTCTGTTTCAATGAATATATTATTTTATTATTTTCAATGGATTCATAAAACATTTTTTTTTTTTCTTTTCTATGAATGAGTATCTCCAAGTTTTGATTCAAATTTTAGATTGTTGTCGAAATTTACATTATTCTAGTAATAACAATTAAATTAACTAATTTATATATCATCATCATATTTGGCTCAACAGCCCATGATAGACCAAACTTTTCTGCTAGATTTCGAAACATGGGAATTCTTTTATTTTTACAGGGTAGGTTTGTAAGCCCTACTATCTAATCGGTAGCTCTGTGGTTGTATTAGACAGGGACCCACTGTTTTCAGTGGATTCTGGACCACTGTAAACATCTATTGAAACGCCAGAACTCAAACTCTAAGCCTGTGTTACCGAATACCGGAGAGCTATTCACTCGGCCATCAGGCCCCAATTCATATAATCTCTTCATTAACGTAACAGCCCCATGGTGGGCCACGGCAGTCTGCCTACTGGCGGACTTCGAGACAAGAGATTTTTACTTTCACAGAGTAGGGTCGTCAACCCTAGACTCACGCAAAAAAGTAATATTAGACCTGAATCTACGGTCTAAAGTGGATTCGAAACATTACAAATACCCATGGCTCCAACGAGATTCGTATCCAAAACCTATCGTATACATAGCGCCAGAACTCTAGTCACATTTCATTAATATGAACTTCATTTATCGGAAATATAATATTGTACATACGATTTTTAGAGATTTCCCTTTATTTAATTTTTTAATGAAATGTACAATTTAGATATTTAATTGAGGGAACATTTCATTATTATTTCTCTTACTAAGATTTCTAGAAGATAGAAATGTTTTTTTATTTCATGAAACAATTTTTTTTTTTTTTTTTTTTTTTTGTGGTTGAACACACAAAGTCATTAAAAACCACAAGTTAAATTAAATCTCAGCGAATTTAAGTGGTGTTGATTTTATTCTGTAAATGAAAAGAAATTCGTTTTTCTTTTAATTTTCGTTTTTTTTTTAATGCATTTACATTTCCGCATAACTAAGTTTATTTAGCAGAAGAAAAATTTTTCATTTTAAAGGAGAAAATGTACCAAATGCCCATCGTAAAGAATTTTTGTTTCCTTTTTTGTACCAGCATTCTTTTGCTTTTTTAATAATCACCTCTGAGAATTAAAATAACTGTAACCGGAAAAAAGTGCACACTCGGTTTTGTCTCGGTTATTAACAAAAGCTGTTTAATTAAGTCTCCTTTCCATAATGAAGCAGTTGGGAAAATGTCTGCCGTTCTTACAGAATGTTGGAGGGAAAAATTTTAGTAGTGTAAAAAAATTCTTTTTTTTTTTTCCCTGAAAACCATTTGTTGATAGTTGATTGCTTAAAGCAATTAGATGCAAAGATTCTTGCACAATTATCAAAAACTGAAGTCATTATTTTTATGTTTCATTTTTTTTTCCAAAATAATTTTTTGCAGCAATGGCAACAATTCAAGATTATGATTGATTTTTTTATTTCTTTTAGGTAAAAATCATTACGAATTTTAATGATTCTTCTGTGTTCATCGAAATATTTTGTTATAGATTTTTTTTTTTTTTTATTTTACGTATCGTTATCTTTTCTTTCGGTTATTTCATTTAGATGCATTAAGTAAAAAAGGAAATATTAGAATTAGGATGTAACAATTTCGTATAATTCTCATAATTAATTCTCCTTTCAGCTATTATTTGCAATTTCCGTTTTTGTGTGAAATGAAAACTTTTTATGTGCATTTCAAATCTCAAATTCTTATGTTTTAGCTTTTATAAAGTGCTTTGATAAAATTTTTGTAATTTTTTTTGTGTAGTAATTATATTACGGGAAATTGTTTGTAAGGGAAAAGTAAAGGAAATCATGAAAAAATGCATAAAAGAATTTGCAAAACGAAATGTTATTTTTATAGATGAATAAGTTTTTTTTTTCAAATTTTAATATTCATATTTCCGTTTCAATAAATATATTATTTTATTATTTTCAATGGATTCATAAAAAAATCATTCATATTCTTTTTTTTCTCTATGAATGAGTATTGATTATGAGTTTTGATTCGATTTCTAGATTATTGCCAAATATGGCATTACTTCTATTGATAATAACACGATATTTACTAATTCATATAACTTCCTCATTATCATATTGGGCTCAACAGGTTTCGAAACGTAAGAATTTGTTTCTTTTGATGGAATACGTTCGTCAGCCCTATATCCCAAACCTAGTTTTGTCATTCTATTATCATGTTAAACAGGGACCTATGGTTTTTAAGGTGGATTCGAACCACTACAAACTTTTATGGCCGTGCCAGACTCGAACCCGGAAACTTGTGGCCTCGAGCTTGCTTTGAGAACTGCAATTATGTGAATTCTTACAAATTAAAGTTATTTCCAAGGAGGACTATAATGCTGTTGCAGCCTGATGCTTCTTTAACACGGTGGATAGTTGTCAGTTTTACCAATGACTTAGTGACCTCCCCTTCTCTATGATTTCTTTTAGAATTACTTTATATGGCTCTTTTATTTCCACTACATTGCTGTGACTAAACATATTATAACTCTAAGAACAGACTATGCGTCGTAACATACCTGAATTGCACTTGAAAAACACCTGCTACATATGAAAAAAATACTGATGGAAAAGTTTTCAATAACTCTGTTTTACAAATGTTGAAATCTTATGATGTAATTTTGACGCAGCATGACTAAAATTTGACTTTTGTGCCATAAAACTCCAACAAACCTATGATGTAATTTATCTCCGTTCTACAATATGTTTTAAAATGAAATCAAATTTTTTATATGTTAAATTTTAGAACTTATATTACTTTTCAGTCATTTTTTTGAACCATATTCTTTCTTTTTCCTGTCATTTATATAGAAGAGTGGAGTCCGTGTGTAGTGCCAGAAGACAATTATGTTATTGCAATCTGATGAAGAAATTCAAATCTCTTTGCGACCCGTCATTGGAATCAGCACGGAACGGAACATAACCTGCGTGACGGCAGACGGCGACGCCATTGATTTGAGGTACGTGATTTACGATAATTGGTATTTTTTAACATCAACATTCAGCTGCCTTTCGATTG